>LFIW01001657.1:0-111187 GCA_001625285.1 Colletotrichum incanum
AGAAGGCCAGAGATAAATGCAGTCATCAGTTTACACCTATCTTGCCGTTGACCTTCTCACTTCGTACCGAGCCCCCTGACAGCTTTGCAGAGACAACTGGCGGTAGGCATGCTGAACTGCGGTTGAACGATTGGTGGTTTACAAGCTGACAAGTTCAGAGCGACAGATGAAGAAGGATAATGGGAGAGTTGTTTATATGAGACTGTGGTTGACCTTTTAGGTGACTGTCACATAGAAAAAAAGGGTTCCTTATATACAAGAGCTCTCCAAACCGGGCGCTTCCATTTTTTTGCCATTAATAAGAAGCTGAGGTTGTTCATTTTGGTGCGATCGGAGTTGCGCACCCAATCTTGATTTGTGATTGGCTCAGAAGGTCTGACCGCGACAACCGGGCGGAAAACAAAAATTGCCGACCGGTCCTAAAAAGAGCCATGCTGTAGAGCTGGACTTTCGTACAAAATAATCCACGGCTAGTAAACAGCGTGTGCATTGATTCCTTCCATGTTGCACACCGGACAATATGCGCATTTTCGAGCCCCATGAACACATCAAACTTGTTGTCCGAACGAAACATGGATATACCGGCTAGAACAAGCAATATGGCAAGTATGCTTTCATTTGAGAGAGAAAGTGTTACATATTTAGATTTGGATGAATTGTGATAAAGTGTAGTCAATGGAAAACTTTGTGAATAAACAAAACCAATTGTTGATATGGGACCAAAGCGGGTAGCTGACCCGATTTGATGAAATGTGTTGTTGTTCCACAGTGTAGCATCGTGATTAGCAAAACTAGAACTTATAACAGTATCCATAGGCCACAGCATACACCAAGCACAGTGTGACGGACCACTAAATAGCTCACTGGTACATGTATATAACCAAATCAGAGGGAATGTTTTCACAAATTTCCTTAAAGTCTGGTACCCCAGAGGCTTACATGTTTGTTTTTGCGCTAATCATGTGAAAACGCGTCAGCCCGTTCCATGTACCTTGAATTCTTCCTGTTGACAGATAAAGCGGCTCCTAGAGAGCCTTCCGATGTATCTATCACGATGGAATGAATGTACACTCGATCTTGGGAATCACGGGTTGCCTATCATGCAGAGACTATGTGGCGATTTCTAGAACCAGAGGGATCGGGGATGTGGAAGGAACTGTCAAAATTTCTGAGTTGTGCTTCACTGGCAAAGCTCAACCAATTCGGGTTGTCCATCCTATTAGAACTGGACGATATCAGCACGCAGCCACCTTGCTTTCACATACGCCAGCCAAAGTAGAAGCTTTTTGAGGCTTTAGTCTTCAGAGCTTGATGTTAAAATTTAGACATTGCATAATTCCGGCTTTATCCTTAATTGTCAGCCGAGAGTTCAGGGACCGCCCAGCGCTAGGTTGGGGATTGATGAATGATTCAAGAAAGGTCTTATAGATTTTCCTTTCTGTGTCATGTGCACATCAAAACCGTCCAATGAAAAAGGTTTCAAGCCATAGAGTCATTGTCCGTGGGGTTGACCGGCTCACAAATCCTACAATCGAGAGTCACCGATATCCTCTCAGCGCTGTCTTTAATTAACCCCGAAGTATATCTAGAAACCAGCTAGCCATTCAAAGTACCAAGACCGAAACGCAATTCTCATGGGCATAAGCCTTAAAAAGTAGTAATAGTATGCTTCATATTCTCTAATTCATTGTGTCACTCTTCAACCAATAGTGGAAAGAAAAAAATTGGCTTTGGATATAGTCAAGCTCTATAGTGGATTATAGCTCATTGAACGAGACGAGAAGTCACTGTCCATGTTACAAACTGAGAAAAAGACCGCGTGGATAGCTGAACCATGTAATATTTAGGCAGAAACTTAAAGCTTAGGTGATGGAGAAGCGTGCTACGCATCTATATTACGGCAAAACTCATGGCGGTATGAGTGCCGAAACGGATGATAATGGTCAACGCAGCTAGTTTGGGACGCGTCTGCACTAAGAATATGGAATCCGGCAAACAAGGCGGGGCCTCTAGGGTTCTGATTTGGGCGGCTAATCCTTGGGACCCTTCGTTGCGGGCCCCGCGCATAACGTCAGACAGATACTTTTACGATTTAGGCAAATCTAACAGTTGTCCACACGGGGCAATCGGTTATGGGCCGACCTTCCGCCCAACGCCACCGCCCGCATGATGATCTTTGCTCTCGATTCCCATTGACACAACGCCGACGTGTGAGTTCCATGCTTCAATCACTTACTCGCACCCAGCTCAATTTGTGAGAGCTGAATGATAGAAACCCAGAATTACAAATACTGCTTAACTAGGTTTTTCCTTAAAGCCGAGCCAAAGTCTTATGTGCAGAATCTTCATGATGACTTCGTTCAAGCACTTTACTAATAATCTATTCATGGAGTTGGGTTGATGTGCGGACAATTTGTTTACTATGCTTGTGCCCTTTAAAAAAACCGCCGTTTTGGTGGGGTATAGAAGTGGTAAAACCGGTGGTGTTTTCTTGGAGGCGTATGCTATGATACAGAGTGCGGGGATCGCCCGGGGAGTATCGGCGTTGAACAAGTGTGCACCCCTTCATGCCGCCATCCCGCGTCAATGAGCCACCTGTGCGAGGATGCGGGGCATCCTCGAATCCGGGGATAAAAGGATGACGAGCAGCCGAAAGCCCATGGCAAGTGGTTCTTCAAAAGCACCCAGGTAGTTATCCAAATCTTCCGGTAAAAGCTTCTTATCGGCCAGGTTCTTAATATGTCAACTATCAAAGTTGGTATCGTAGGTTACGGCTTTGCCGCTAAGAATTTCCACCTCCCTTTCATCACAGCGAACAAAGACTATGAGGTTATTGCAATTCTACAAAGAGCGGAGGCACCGAGTGACCCGTCTTCGGCACCATCTGGCTCGCACTGCAAAGTCGACATTCCCAACATCAGACATTATCGCAACGCGGAAGATTTCTTCGCCGATCACGACACTCAACTCATTGTTGTTGCTACCCACACCGACACACATGCATTGTATGCAGAGTTGGCATTGCGAGCTGGGAAGCATGGTACAGAAAGCCTCTCTTCCAGCCCCCACAAGAGCTGACCAGCTAGATGTGGTTAGATGAATGCTGACTAATGCATAGTCATTGTTGACAAGCCATTCGCAAGATCATCAGAGGAGGCAGACCGCATCATTCAGCTTGCGAGCAGCAAGGGTCTGATTCTGACATGCTTTCAGAATCGTAGATGGGTAACATAGTCGAAAATCCCGACTCAGAGTTTGTCAGAATACTGAAATGTGTCTCCAGGATGGCGATTTCCAAACATTACGAAAGCTCATCAAAGAGGATGCTCTGGGTGAAATCAAAGAGGCTGAGATTCACTATGACTTCGAATCGCCCCCGTGGCTCGCTAGTATGACCAAGAAGGAGTACGCCCCCGGAGATGGCATGGCTTTTGGCCTAGGTAAGCGAAGAATCTCTTTGTGCTCATTGTTACGAGACATGAGCTAAAGACTGCTGGATACAGGTACCCACAGCATTGACCAAGCTATTGGCCTGTTTGGCCGTCCGAAGTCTGTGACTGGCTTCTTTCGCTCACAGCGAGGTATAGAAAGCGAAGTCGAGGATTCTTTCACCATCATTTTGCAGTACGACGGCCCGCAGAAGGATCTCCTCGTCACTGTCAAAACCTCCGTCACCACGCCTATGGCACAACAGTTGAAGCATCTTGTCCGAGGAACAAAGGGGTCGTGGCTGAAGGTATTCTTTGGGCTTTCTGCCAATGAACTCAACGTTACTGACCATATGCGCAGTTCCAGCAAAGAAGTACCTGCCCACAGGAAGAACAGATTGCTGAGGGCCGCAAGCCACTAGAGCCAGGGTTCGGCGAAGAGCCGGCCAAGTTGTACGGAACTCTGACCACGTACAAGGAGTTTGATGGCAGGGTTCAACGCTTTGATGAAGCAACAAAGAAGTATATCGGAAAGTACCCATCGATTGTTGGCAACTGGCTGGGCGTTTACGAGAACTTGGCCGGCGCCATCAATGGCAAAGCCGAGCTGGAGGTGAAGGCGACGCAATCACGCGATGCGATTAGGATCATCGAGCTAGCCCGGGAATCTCACGATACCGGAGCTACTGTTACGTGGAAGTAATGGTATACACAGCTTTAGGATGATGTGTGTGGTGAGGGTTAAACAAATAACATACAACGCCCACAGAGTAAGGCTTTTCCTCATGACACATGGAAGAATAGAATACGAATCAAATTTGGCCATAAGAGATTCATCGGAGCTTCGGCTTGAGTCGTCGATGTAAAGAGATTGAAATGTTCTGGCACTATTTACTCCAACGTAACAAATGACTTATACAACTCGTTCATCCTCATTGCACCAACCTGAGTTGACTGCTGCATCCGCGTTACTCTTTCTTTTATAACTGTGTCAGCTACAGAGTGTGACACCTGTATGTGGTCGAGGCACATGGATGAGCCATCAGGAATTTATGGGCGTCGTGGTAAACACAGTTGGGACATGCTAGAAATATCGTGGTCAACTGAGCCTTACATTGTGCCACAAAAATGAAAGCATTGTCTTCCTCCTACTACGGAAGCCTTTGAATCGGACTCCGGCTGTTCCTAATTCCTAAGGCCTTCTTTGTGCCATCAATGAAGCTTGGAAAAAGGCACGTATTCAGGAAACGCAAGCCTATCTTGGCACTGATTGATTTAAATCTGGAGCTTTCGCTTCTACCCGCTTATGCAACTATAGTAAGAAATCAGGCAAAAAGCCTACATTTCCACGAACACAATAAATATGCTGCATCGTTTATTCTCACCCAGGCGCCAGCCCAATGGCTGCCGAGACTTCTCAACATTCCCAAGCACGACCGAGTTGGCTTCTCCAACTGTCAGTTCAGGCTCGGTTTCGCTTCCAGACTTTCGGGACAATTACAGTATAGAGACTACATCACCTCGAGAGCTGACTCCTTGCATCGATATCGATGCAATAAGTGATGACGTGGCGGACTTTACACTGAGGTCACTATGCGCTTTTGAGGAGGGCACAAATGAACCTGCCAACAAATCCACTGGCTACAATGAACTCTTAAGCGAGAAACGCGAAAGGACCCAATGGCGTTCTAGTGGCCCATTGAGGTCCATGTTGGGTAAAGACAAGGCTTCACTCTATAACTACCCATACTGCATTAAGTCATCGAGATATCCAGCAATATGCGCTATCACTTCTTCCAATGATAAGCAAGACTTACAATCAGACAAGAACAATCGGGTACAAGACCTCGCTATGCGTCGAGCGCAGAAAGAATTAGCTGAAACAAACCTAGAGATGCACCAAGTCAACGATCTGGTCCGTAGGCTTGCGTCTGAGATTCGGGGTCAGCAGACCGAACTCAAAATCATGGCTGATAAGATGCAGTTGGAACGCAAAACGACGCTTGATCTTTTAGCTGACCTCGCCACAATTGCAAAAAACGACCCAAAAAGCCTAATGGCTGAACTTGAAGAGTGGAGAACTACTATGGCTGAGTGGGAGTGGATAACGTGTGTGAATGACCGCTCCCACGAGATTGGGACTCTAATAGACATGGTGAATGCGCGGAATGGCCGTTGATGGATACAAAAACTTGTTGAAGGGAATTGACTGCGACAGTGAAAGCGCCCTCGCGCGAATGGAATTTATAGAGACTATGTTACTTTGAAGTTGCTTTCAAGCCACGTAATGTTTCTGGCAGATAGACAGCGGGGTATCAGACTCGAAACTCATTCCCAATTCCAAAATATGCAATTGAGACACATTACTATAGTCGCAGGGGAATATTTTGCTACAAATCTTCGCCCTATATGTCACTCATGCGTGGTTAGAAGAAGGCGGATGATTGGTTCAGCTGATGCAAAACAGGAACAGCTTGGTGTATTAACTACGGGCATAACAAATTTCATCTCAAAGCTAAGCGGCTTGAAGCATGGCAAGGACGCCCGCCCAAGTCTCACGGACAGTGGGTTGAATCTGGCTGGCAGGCAGGGAGAAGCCGTAAGTACCCTTGTCCCGGAGCTCGATAGTATATGTGTACTTGGACTTAGCAACTCCGTGAATGTAATCGGTGCTGTCGCCAGTCGTAGCGTACAAGGCACGGCAGGCATTTCCAATCGTGTAGCTGGTGCCAGAAACGCCGCGGATACCAGTGGCTCCACGTTGGGCCAGGGCCCGCAGGGCAGCATCATCAGGAGCGACGTAGTTACAGTCGTATCCGAAAGCTATTGCAATCGGTATTAGGTCAAGAGTTACTAAAAAGACTACGATGCAGCGAGGTGGGGAAAGATGATGATTGAAGGGATAACTTACGCCACAGGATGTATTGGCCGTAAGAGTGGATGTCGAGGTACAATGTGATGCCCTTGCTAGCGGACAGCGAGTCAATCTGAGCCTTGAGTCCCTTGATCTCCGGGGTGTCACCAGCAGCGGCGCCCTTGTAGGTCTCAGAGCAAGGGCTAGTCGAAGCACCCCCCGTTAGCTCCCATTTGTAGGGCCAGTTGCGGTTGGGGTCACGGCCAACGCAAGAGCTGCCAGTATTGGTCTGACGGTTCTTGCGCCACAGACGATCAGTTGTCTGGGTGTAGACGAAGCCTATAAGAGGCATCAGTCATGATGTCAATGACGTCCATGGTCACACGTCGAAAACATACCGTCAGGGTTAACAACGGGGGTGATGTAAAAATCGAACTTGTCCACAACGCTCTTGATGGCAGAGTCGGTGGCGTACTTGGTCAAGAGCTGATAGGCCAAGTACTCGGTTGTCTATCAAGCGGCGTTAGTAGTTTTCCCCCGAATCAAGATGATGATTTCTACGATGGGTTTACTTGCCATGGTGCTGATCCACTCGCGAGCGTGAACAGTGCCGTGGAGAACGACGGCCGGCTTGGAACCCTTTCCTCCGCTACCCCAGAT
The DNA here is from genome assembly GCA_001625285.1 of Colletotrichum incanum. Taxonomy (NCBI): domain Eukaryota; kingdom Fungi; phylum Ascomycota; class Sordariomycetes; order Glomerellales; family Glomerellaceae; genus Colletotrichum; species Colletotrichum incanum. Next base: position 6,943 of record LFIW01001657.1, read on the forward strand.
GTGAATGCCAGTCAAGACACGTCCTTGAAAGGAAGAGCCGGCAGTGACAATCTCAGACCGGCCAGGGAAGCTGCTCTGGAGGTCTTTGAGGAAAGCCAAGTGATCGGCGTAGCTGTGGTAGGCCGTGAACCACGTCTCACTGGGAACTGTGTTTTGCCACAGTTAAGCCAAAGTTGTAGTCAATCTTCACGTGACAATCTTACCAGCATAGACAGTCGCAACGTTCTCCTCGGCGAAGGCAGCACCGATATCCTCAATAAGAACCGTGGTGTTGGCAAGCTGACTGATGGCATCGGCGTTCTCAGGAGAGACGACAACATCAAGGGTCTCCTTAGATCCGGGGTTCAAAACAGTTGCAGCCAGCTCATTGATCTTCTCTGCGACGTCCTCGGCACCCTCGGGGAGCGCGATGCGAAGACCCTTGAAGCCATTGTAGTCAACCTTGGTCGACTTGGGAACGGTTGCACTTAGCACTAAAGGTACAACGGCTACAGCCGAAATGAGCGATGCCTTCATGGTGAGCTGAAGCGCGAATGACGTTGATGAGATTGGAGGCTTGGCAATAAAAATCAGACAGGGCTTGGCGAAGAATACACGGCTGCGATGCCTACATTATATGAACACTTTAGAAACAGGTCGAAGAAGCGATAGGCTTCCCGCTCGTCACAAGCTCAATACCACAACACAAATATCCCTCGCAACAGCGCGGGAAAGATAGGCCAAAGGGGTAGGTGATATTCTTGCTGAGGAAGGACACAAAGTGTTGGCGTAACATCGACTGCCGCCAAGACGGAAGATCTCGTTGCTTGGCGGTGCGCCTTGCTGGAACAGGAAGTTCAACAAGCTTCAGCCTCGGCAGTGAACGAGTGATTGGGTAGGTGAAGTTCTGCATTGTAGCTGTCATTGAATGGCGTCAACTCGGAGGTGAGTGCGGGAGGGGAATTCGTACCATGACTGATCAAGAGTGAGCAGTTGCTGTTGTTGTCATTCTTCCTGTTGAGCTGAAGAGCTGAGAGAGTTCGACTGCCCAAGAGTAATTGCGTCTGCTAGTCAAGATGAATGCCAGCGCAAGCAAAAGGTTCTCCTTGCAGTTTCTCAACTGGTCCTCTCGCATTATGCACGCAATACCAATTTACTTGATATTTTATCTTGCATTTGACACAAATGTAGGCCCGAATGACTTTCTAATCGATCATGATTACGTCTAATCATGGCATACTACTACCTACACCCTATTGTGTTGCCAAGGATGACCTCACAAATATTTGAATCGCCTAGCTAAAACCAGAGAGAGGAACGCAAAGACCACGATGCCAGCCAGAATTCCGAAAAAGGCAGTCAGATTCTCTTCGTCCTTCCAAGGGACCTGGACGTTCATTCCAAAAAGTCCGCAAACAACATTTAGAGGCACGAGAACTGTGGCGATAACCGTCACCCGGCTCAGAAACTCGTTGGTCCGGTTGCCCATGTCGATGTTATCAATCGAGAGTTGCGCTAGGTAGTTGCTGTGTGACCGCGAAAGCATAGTGTCAAAGTGCACCAGACTATTCATCATCGTAACGGTGTGATCTTGAATATCACCAAGATACAAGGCGATATCCATTTGCGGCGTGACTTCGTAGTCTTCGGTACATCTTTTGGTGAAAGCACGGAGAACATCTGCTTTGCCACCCAGCAAGCGCATGAGACTCATGACATTCTTTCGAGTATAACCGATTTTGCGGAGAAAAGCTTGGTTGTCCTCCACGCGGGTGATAAAGACCTGGTCTTCGATCGCGTCTGCCTCATGCTCAATCTGGTTAATCGCTGGGCCGAACGAGTCTACAATATCGTCACTGTATTCCGGTCAGCTCAATGCCATGAGAACCATCATGTTGTTCGGGTACCACTCTGGCGGGCGTCATCAACATACATTAAAGCGTAGCAGATCCAGTCACTACTCAGAGACACTTGCTCCTTTAGTTGGCTGATTCGAAACCGTACTCTCGAAGAATGAAGATTCGAGGCGAAACTAAAGCTGATGATCCCCTCTTTGAACACAACCGCATAGACATTGAAGGGGTGGTAATCCGTTTCGCCATCTTCCTCAACAACAATGAACGACCTGAAGCAAGCGAAGTAGTACGACGGGAAGAGTTCAATCTTCTCGCGGCTTTCCTTGTGAATGATATCCTCAATGGTGAGAGGGTGGATGTCGAATGCCTTGCAGATTGTCCAAACTTCACTACCGGTCGGGCTGTTCAAGTTAAGCCACCAGACACCGTCAGAGTCCCCTTCGGGTAGGTCGAACAGAGACCTGATGTTCTCCCCAGGCAAGATGAGGTCCCCAAATTCTGCAGCATGAATGCTCGACTCCAATGCAGAAGAGAAAAAGTTGAAACGGCTCTGCTCACCATGGTGTACATATCTGGATGGGACCTGGGCTGCACTATTTTTCTCCCCCGAAACTGAGGCTGGCTCAGACGCCATGTCAATGTAGTCCCCGTCAGATGTGAAGATGGGCAGGGCAGTCGGAATAGAACTGTCAGGCAGGTTGCCAAAGTCGGGGTTCCGGAAGCGGTCATGGTCCTCCGCATCGATCAAAGTCTCCAAACAGTGGAAGTCGATATGAAGTCCGTCCCTCGGGGTTTCGCGCTTGCTGTTATCTACTGCAAACTTCGTCGCAGTCAATCCCCAAGAGAGGCGTTCATCATCTTGAACGTATGATTGTCTACGGCCACTGCCTAGACCATTGGCAGCGTGCTTTTTGTAATCCATGTCCTCCGTCTCGCCAGTCAAGTCGTCCGCTTGTCTGCGGCTTGCTTTTAGATCGTGACCATCGACATCCTGTCCGCGTCGCCGTGCGTTGGCAAACGCCTTTACCGAGTTTGGAGGTGACATGGTCCGGCGAGATGATCCGATGGTGGGACGTCGGCTCAGAGGTTGCATCGGAGGAGATTCGAGGTTGTCCACGTCTGGGAAGTGGCGGACAAGACTTCGCTCAAGATCTCTTCCACGAGAGTTGGCAGGTTCGATGTGTCGAGAGGCCGCGTTAGGGGACAATCGCGATGCGTCGCTTAGTCCATCGCAAGATTGGCTGATTGTCTGGTATGCCATGATGTTCAAGGCGTGGGCCTCGATAAAGTTATCTCTGGTCTAGACAAAACAACGCGGGTCCATTGGAGTCAAGCGATGCAAGGACTCGTTGGTGTTCACCGTTCACGGTTCGCGCGAGTGGTGTGCTCTTGGGTGCTGCTCCTTGGTAGTCGTGCCATAGCCTGGCAATCCCTTTCGAGAGTCTTTCGATACGCAAACTGTTACCATTCCAATAGTTGAAGGAAACAACCGCAGTGGATGCGATGATGGTGCTGATGGCTTTCGGGGTTCTGGTACTGTCAGTGAAACGGGCAATGGCGTTCCTGCGATTGATCAATGACGATGGTGAAGTCAAGAGAGTCGAAGATGAGACAAGGCAAGCTGTGGGCATCAACAGCTTTTGTGAGTGCAGGGGCAGCGAAATGAGCTATTAGATAGTTCGCGCCCGTCGAAACCAAAAAGGTGTGTTCCAAAAGTATTGCTAGCACAGCCTCAAGAGGGCGGAGTCGATCAAACTTTTTGCGCGTGTCTGCCCAACAAATACTCCATCGCGCGGTGCGAGTCAAAGACATTCGTCAAAGCTGATTGGTTTCCAGAGCCATCTAGCACAGCTCGCTACTAACAATCTCTTGCCGGCATCGCCCCGAAATGAAGTAAGGTACGTGTTTCGGGATCATGGGAACGAGGGAATTGTCTATAAAGTAACTGGAAAGGTTTAACTCTAGGTCGCCTCCTGTTTTACCCGTTTCTCGTATGCAACGTGGAAGTCGTCCCATCTCGTGACGGGGATCCCCACGCCATAGCTCTAAATTCACCGAAGCGATTAGGAACAGACATCAAATGCCTCATACCGCGTAGGCCCAGCAGCGGGCGCCGCGGCGACGTAGGTCACACAAGCGGTCTTATAGCCGTAGTGCAGACGAATTGCATTGGTCATCCGCTGAAGTGGCACGCGTCCAAGGTCACTCCAGACGCACGTGCATGTGTTTTCGAAGAGTTACCCCCCTCCCCTGGCCTGAGAAATAATAAGCGTTCAATTGCAGAGCCCATTGAGCTAGGCGCTGAACTCTATCATTGATCGTCAGTGGAGGGTGCTAACACGCGACTAATCCTGCAGGTAAGCCGACGGATGTGTTTAGTCTACGACCTGGTTCACCGCCCCAGAAGCACCAGGCGATTGACTTCGAGCAACAAGGCTGTCGTTCAATATTGCTAGTTGAATCATTTCGTTAAGGAGAAGAAAAGCAGTGAAAATATTTTTAATGGGCGTAGTTGACAGCATGCACGAGTATTGGGGTTTTGGTAAGACATACCGTCGCCGAAATCATCTTGTGAATATCAAAATTGAGCATGGGCCTAAACAGACATGTACTCGGATCTCCCTACTAGGTGCATGGTATGCTGGAATTCAATGGCTTTCAATAGATTACAAGTGCCGCCGTGGCCAGTTCTAATGACAGCAGAACGCAGCGTATTTGGCAAATTCTCCATGTTTCAACAACTGCTCCATTTCGTCGGCGAACAAGCTCACAGGCAGCTCGATACCACAGCGACTTTTGTTCGGCAACACCCGATATGCAAATCCTCGAGTTGGCGTTCAAAACATCCCGCAAGGACCGCAGCGAATCTGGTTAGCCATTATTGCCCAATATACCCGCACCAAAAGTCATCTTATCCAGCGGCAGCGGCAACACTGATGTAATCAGACTTGGGACCCATCAAGCCGCGGAAAAGCATGTTTGAGCTTTGGATAATATCGCACCTCCCGCATGATGGTGAACGCGTCCTTAACAAGGGTCGGGTTGACCTTGGCTGCCTGTGCTCGAATGCGCTGTGCGATGTCGCGCAGGCTTGTACCTGGCAAAGCAAGCTGAACAACGGGGATCGTGGCCTTGTTGACCATGATGAGGTTGCCACACAAGATGAGGGAAGCACCGGGTCAAAGTCTGGCCAGCCGTCTACCTACGAATCCAGATAAGAAATCTCTCCCAGCGGCGTGTTTGACCCGCTGCAACTGCGGCCTTATACCTTGCTCTCGTAAGAGCGCGCCAGAATAGTGCCAAAAGTATATCATTCGCTGATAGACCAGCGCTATCCTGCGGACCATTAAGGAGTTCATTCTTCAACTTGATGAAGCTTTCTGGAGAGACGTAAAAAATCCTCGATTCCATGGTCCTATTTAGGACCGGTGGTGCGACCGTATGCTCCGCTAAGTCTTCTTTCGCATACGGGAGTTGAAAGCTGAAAAAGCCTCATGTGTCGTGCGGAATCTCGGGAAACAGGCTTGGCCGGCGATTTGCTCCAAAATCGTTCCAGCAAAGTCCAATCGAAGCTTTCCCTGGCTACCCAACTGCAGATATGAGCATTGAGCTGGCCTAAGTTTCTGCAGTGCTCTGACTAACCTCTTTGAAGCATAATTGTCGCGGAGGTTCTTTGCAGGTGCTCGAGTCAGCTTAATAGTATGAAATAACAATGTGCCCTGGCCAACAACCTGGTTCTCTGTCATCCCGGGGATAGATGCGGCCATAGAGGAAAGGAAATCGCTGGAAAAGTGAATAGTCGGCTTGAAAATCAGCAAACGCCAGCTGGAAGCTGACGTCACGGTTGGGTGGCAGATAGATGATGAATTTGATGTAGACTCTTGGAGGGATGAGATTGAAGACACTGAGCTGAGTGATTACAGTTCTCAACCCTTCGCCCACCGAGCCAATGCCAGACTAGACTGGGGCCGTGATACAGGTGTTAGTCGCCATTCTAAGGAACTAATCGTCGAAGTGGGATTAATCTTTATGTGTATCTCGCTATGCTATGCCTGGCTATGAACGTGGCGATGTTACTTATGACAAAGTCTCTAATCACAGCATTGCTCCAGTGATCGGTACCATTTAGCAGACGTAGAGGGGTTCACTGACTCCGGGGTGTCCATGCTGGTCTTATAAATGTTCAAAAAAAGCAGTAAACTGTGCTGTTGGGGGCGACTGATTGGTGGTGGCTGTCAGCTTAGCTCATTATATCTTGGCTTTTCGATGCGCCAACGAAGCATTCAAGACAAGAATTAGATACCTATTGACAATGATTTGGCTGAGCGGATATCACGAGTTTATGGATTAGTTTGTAACGGGAGAATGAATTGAGAAATTTCGAGCTACCTAACTCTGATTACTCTTGATCCAGTGCAACTGCATCTGAAACGCCAGTAGCTAGGTACATATTGCTCAATCCCACGTTTCCATTTTGACTCTCAGGCCATTTTATCCGTTTCACTGCCCAAGCGAAGAAATTCAAGGGCCGAACAACGATGAACTTGGTGTCATACAACACTGCCTCTTTTAGAACATCCGCAAGATAGTACCGATATACAAGCTTTGCCATCACTCTCTTAATCTCTGACAAGGCAAGGTTGTGTCCTACACAAACCCTTGTTTCCGCTGCGAATGGCGTGTAAGACATTTTGTGCCGCCCCTTGATAGCGTCAGAATCTCATCCATCGGAGTTGAACCGCCTCGGGTTGCCCCAGTAAAGGGGCTCCTTATGCAACAAAGAGCAATTCAAGTTTATAGCAGGATCTCTTTGAACGGAAATAGGCGCTGAAAAGAACGACATCGAGCGTGGCATACCACAGCGCCTGGAAAGAAGGGTTGTGCATGCGTTGCGTCTACTTTACAACCTTATCCAAAGACGGCATCTAACTCAGCTCGTCGTCCAACCACGATTTACAGTGAGAGTATCATGTTCAATATGCTTTTGAAGTAAGCGTTGTTGATTCCTGGTTATTTCACCAAGGCATAGATGAGCCAGGCGAGAAGCGAAGAGGTTGTCACAAAACCTGCGCCGATCATGATGACACATCTACTGGGGCAGCATTTCTCCCTGTTCATCGGTTTTAGTCTCTGATGCTCTTAGCAACGCCGTCCCATAGCAACTTTCTCACAATCTTTAGCCTCGTTGGCGTGCCGAACAGGAGATAGCTATACCAGCTTTCTTGCAGCTAATAAGCATTTTTCATTAGCAGTACTCAACACATTTGTCTGGTTCTGGAACTTTCAACATGCAATGACACATAAAAACTTTTATTCCAATAAGCTGCGAGTTGGCTGCAGCTTTCTGATCTACGTTCTCACTTGTCCAGTTAAAGCTGCAATCTTCATTGTTGTCCAAGATTTCTCCAGATCTGTCTTAGTGGGTATCATTGCGTCAAGGGAAAACATCGTCTCTGCCAGACTCGAATGGGCTGTCCTGATGACATTTCATCTCCATCCCGTTGTCCGCCTTGTATTCTTGATATTTACCCCCACCTTCAACTCTGGTCGTGAGTGGTGCTGTCTGCTTTACACTCTTCCATTGCACCAAGGCACTTCCAATGATACTCGCGCAAGTGAGCCCCACTGGGAGATACCATGAGGTGGTGAGAGATGTGCTATAAATGCGCAGAACGGGGTCAAGAGTACCTGGTGGTAATACGCCCGGTTGCCTGATGCTGTTCGCGCCACCATTGACGATGGCTGTGGCGTTGACATTGGGGAGATCTTTCGTTAATCTAGCGCGGAACTCGTTGCTGAAGACGTTCTGAGCCACAGAAATGAAGATAGCCCCTCCAAAGGTTTGTAAGAACATGATGAGAGCGGTCCCGAGCGGGACCTCCTCCATTGGCAGGACCGATTGAACGGCCAGGAGAGGAGTTTGCAGGCTCTGACAAGAACCCAGGCCGTATAGAATCTGAAAACCGATCCAGTTCCGGACAGGAACGTTTGGCTCCCAAGTGGTCAAAAGACCTGAACCGACCGACATGAAGAGTGTGGATGCAAGCATGGAAGGATTGTAGTACCCAATCTGGGTAATAGCTACTCCACATAGGACAGAGCCTAGAGCCGTGGTGAGAATTAGGGCCAGGTTCATCAGTCCTGAGTCGACAGCAGAAACCCCTTTGATGGCTTGGAACCAGATCGGGATATACTGCCTCAGTGTAAAGTCTGATCCAGACGTACACACTGAAAACCAGCAGGCTGCAGCCACACTTCTCTGCGTGATGATCTTGATCGGCAGTGTTGCGTTCTTTCCGTTCTTCATCTGCACAACGATGAATATAATGGAGAGGGCCCCAAAGAGAATGAAGAGAACGATGACTCTTGGATCGCTCCACTGATAAGTGGTGCCTCCCCACTGTAGTGCTAGAAGAAGGCAAACTACCGCCGGAATCAGTGCGACGGTGCCGATGGGGTCGACTTGCATGATCCTTTCCACTACCGTGTAGATTTGTCCGTCGTCAAATCGAGATGTGGGATTGAAAACGAACACAATGATAAGGAATGCAACGAGTCCGATGGGTAGGTTAATGTAGAACTGATTCGTATTAACAAAATGAACACCCAGTTTGCCTGCAAAGAGCGTTCACTTACACACCAGCGCCACGTTAGCTTATCAGTGAAGACCCCTCCCAAAAGCGGCCCAACAACTGAGGCGATTGCGTAGACAGAGCTGACCAGACCAGTATACGCAGGTCTCTTGGGTAACGGAACAACCACCGCGATGATTGTAAATGTCCCAGCTAGAATGCCCGCGCAGCCAACACCAGCGATTGCTCGCCCCAAGATGAGGATTATAGACTGAGGTGCTGCGCCACATATCGCTGATCCGATTTCGAAAATGAGAATGGACGTTAGATAAGTACGCTTTATGGAGAACAGCGAGTAAAATTTGCCGAAGGAGAGTTGAAAGGAGCAAGTAGTCAGTAGGTAGGCACTGCCGTACCAGCCAACATCGTTGATCGAATGGAACTCATCCGTAATCCGCGGAATGGCGGTCGAGATGATGACGTTATCCTTTTGCAGGCTTAGTCGGAACCAAGTTTGGAAGATGGCCAGCAATGAAGATGACATACCAAGCCGATTAAAAAAAGCGTTAGACATAACCCTAAGGTAATAGCAACCAGCTTGAAACCCTTCGGTCCATTGACACTTGTGTCGGCAGTTGAGATCTGATGACTTAGATCTTCAGCCACTATCGGCTCATCAATCCTCAAGCTGGATTTTGGGCTCTTCGTTTCGGCCCGACTAAATCTTTTTCCTGAGAAAGACATCTTTTAATAAAGGCCAAGTGTCCGCTCAGCTTTTTTTTGGCTTGTTTGCGAACACAGCTTCGAGTATATTGTCGTGATTAACTAGAGGTGCACTTAACCAGTCAAAGAATGATGAGGAACACGGGAAATGGTTTCACCCAAGGGTCGATTCTTTCATCTACTCTACATTTACCTACAACATTCTCACTGGTTCTAAGCCAATTGCATGCTGTTGGATAGTTGAATACCGATTACAAATCCCATGACTATCTACGGACTTCCTGTTACTCTCAACTCTCTTCATTCAAAGTTCAACCCCGCTCAACACCATGAGTCGTAACACACCAGCTCAGTTTGACTCTTAGGAACGATCCCAAGGCCCCTGTCAACCTTCTTCCTAAGGCGCCCGCCATATAGGCTATCAAGCATCCATACAAAGATAGTACAAGGCCTCCAAATGACTAGCAGAAGCTTCGCGGTTTTGCTGCGCTGGGAAATCTGCAAGCTCAGAGACATTCAAACGAAAGTTTAATTGTAAGGCAGTATTGCTACCTAACAGCTGAAGCACTTTGGCGAGCGAACCAAACAAGACAGACTTTAATTTTGTTGGTCATGACATAAAACTTACTGGCGTACAGGACAAGTTTATCTGGTGACAAAGTTAACAGTTGCTTTTTCCTCTCAAACCTCAGCTCAAATGCCTCAATACACAACCATTCATACTATTTCTCCAAAGCCGACTATCTTGTCCATTTTGATAAGAACTGGAATTACTTTGAGAATCTCTTCATGGCTTTCTCATTGCCGATGCGGTGCTGTTGCTTTGCTTTAGAAAAGAAATAAACATAAAGGCAACCCCACGATCTACTGCGTCACCCCCTTGCACGGGTGGGTTGGATGCCGCGAGGGTACCTTTCTACTTTGTCACTCGTGTGCACAGTTCAAAATGAGACCGTTTCATCTACAATAAGAGTCTTACTTTCTCACCGCATCGGAGGGTCGGTGAAGGCGAGCCCCTCGCATGATCACGCTTTAGACAATCTCATGACATGTCCCGGGCCGTTGGGGCCACAAGAATGCTTGATAGAGTTTAGCTTTCTGCCACACAAAGAACATGTTCGTTTCTGGTACACTATATAGTTCACCGAGTCATGGCAAACAAAATGAACGTTTGGCTGCGACAAGGGCTTGGATTGAGCGTCCCCCTGTCAATGCATGGTCAGGAGAGAGCATGTTAAGACAGGCAACATGCAAATGGTTCAGAGACATAATTGATACATGTAGCATTGGGGGACGGATTGGGCAGTAATTCAGCATCTCGGAAAACAGGATGTTCTTATTACACCGCCCATCAACGGGCGTGGGTCACATCGCATTTCTCTGAAGGCAACAGTTGACGGACTTTATGTATCTAAGGCTATCAATGTGTCAGCTGATATCTGGACCATCCGGCGTAAGCCCGAGTACTGGACGCTTGCGGACAAGTGCAGGCCAGGCGGGTGGATCGACAATGGCCCAGGCACGGGTTTCGAGCTTGGCGTTTGGACAAACTACCGGCCCTTGCTGGTGGAGCCACGGGTGTACATTGGTCGTGAGATGGCGTTGCAGTCTAATCATCTGACTTTCGCCAGAATTGCATTCATTTTCGACTTGGAGATGGCGAACAGGGATACTTTCGCTTGGGAAAGAGATGCTGGTAACGATTACGTCTGGCACGGTTACAACATCTTGATGACGATGTCCAGTTGATCAGCACCGAGACCTTGACGGAAGTCTCCGCTCTTTTGGACTCCTGGGCAAATTGAACGTGTCTCTTAGCACTTCATCAACTCCACGGTGTCGGCTAGCTATGGGAAAAGTGGAAGACAGACATAAACAATACCGTGCAAGTCCTAACTTCATTTTTGCAGAGTATCTCTGAAGCAGTCGGATTGGTGTACGAGAAATGGATATCTTGATCTACAGAGAGAAATCCTTAAGCCCCTGGGTAGTACCGTCAATGCCAAGTTCGTCCTTCTCATCGGGTCCGAGCAGGCCCAAAGCCTCACGGCGAGTGGGCGCATCGGGTTCGAAGTACGGCTTCTCCGCCAGTGACGTCACACGCGTCCCGTGCCGGGGGTGATTCCCCTCGTAGTCCCAGCTTGCGTTGTGAATTGTAATTCTATGCTGTGTCAGCCAGAGACTCGTGGTAGAGAATACTTGTATAACAACACAGACCTATTGTCCCAAAGGGCGCTGGTGTTGGGAGTCCACTTGAACCGAACTTGGATGTCAACGTTCTTCTCGTAAACGTCAAACAAGTAGTTGAGGATCACATCGCTCTCCGCCTTGTCAAGACCAATGATCTGGGTGGTAAAAAGACGGTTCACGTAAAGAGACTTCCAGCCAGTGGCGGGGTGCACGCGCACAAGAGGGTGAGCTCGCTCGATATGCTTCGGACCGGCCTCGGGATCGTTCCGGTCGAGGTACGTATGTGCAGACCTGTAGATGGCGTATTTTCCGTCAATGATCTTGCGGAAATCAGGGGACAGCTTCTCATAAGCTGAGTAGCCGCTGGCCCAGAGGGTGTCACCGCCGATGGGCGGAATGGTGTCGTTGTGCAAGTGAGTAATGCCGGAAGGCTGGCGCTCATGAACCAGATCAGTGTGCCACTTCGACGCACCGCCGGGGTTGCGAAAATTGGCCTTCCTCTCGGTGGCCATCAACGCAGGCCAGATGACTGTGACGCCGAGAACACCAGGGACTTGAGGGACTTGGGGCTATCGACGCCATCAGATGCTCAACTTCCGGTTGGACGGAGATGCGACAAGTACGACTTACGTGAACTTCAACTTCTCCATACCAGTCACCCAGTTCTTTCTGTTGCTGTGGGGAAAGGTCCTGGTCTCTGAAGAAAACAACGCTGCGCTCAGCGATCAAAAGTGCAAGCTCGTCCTTCTGCTCCGCGGTAAGGTCTTTGAGTTGCAGGCCCTCAATCTCCGTACCAATGTGAGCTGTCAAGTTGGTGACCTTGGTTGCTGCGCCGAGCAGGTTCTTTTTAGACTTGTCTGCCCTTGAGCCGGCGTCGACATATTCCCGCTCTTTGTTGCGAATGTTGTATGCATCGTCCAAGTACAACGGCCGCGAGGGGCGGTATGGATACCCGTTGGATAAGTCGACCCCGGCCTTGATCAATCTTGCCTTTGCGCTCTCGGGCAGCCCGAGGGTGTCCTTCCGCGGCTCCGCCACGTCTGTAATGGATGGGTCGATGGGTGCGGGAACCATGGTTATCAATCTAAACGGAGCGGTATCTGGTTTGGGGAAATGGATGGGACTCAGCAATTGCGAATGAGCTTTTCAGCAATATCGATCTCTAAACCCAATCAACGAACTGGCTACAGGTAGCTTCTTTTATGTTCCCAAGTACATCTTCATCTAATTTAATACGGCGGTTGTCATCCAATCCAAAAAGATTTGTCTCAAACTGATCACACCAGCCAAAAAGACAGCGATTACCAATAATCGCGGGGTCAGATCTCCAATTGGGAGCAAATATCTATGGCTTAATATGCATTGAATGTGACGAATTTCGGAACAAAAGCGCAGCATCGAACCATCGAGTCGCGTATGTTCGGCATGGACTCACCAACCAAACCTCCCAGGAAGCACGCGATTGAGCCTAAGTCCCCCTACAATTCGAATCGGTCTCTAGCCAAAGATAATGGAGGGTTTACTCAACTGGCCGTTGGGTCCTTGTTGGTCGTTGCCTGCCGCCCGCGCGGGCGCGGATCTGGGGTCGTCCGCCATCCCAACTCACGAGTGGGGGTTGCGCGATACAAGGGCCCGATTGTGTGCTTGACAACCAACACACAGCCCAATCCCCTTTGAGAGATCATCGTCGTAATCAAGAATGTTGGAACTTAGATCGGTGCGGAGAGAGGGATTATTGGAGAGGGCATGTAAGCCTGCAGGTGTCTTAACTCCGTCTTCCCCTCTTTCGATGTTCGGGTGTCTAGCTGCTCTGTCTTCAAGCAATTGCTCAGCTAGCAGACCTAGGTTGCTAAGCTACCAAGACTGATCAACTCTGGCAAAACAACGGTTCTTGGTCGGCCCAGATACTTGGCGTCTTGAAGAAACACATTGACACAAGCTCTTGCCCAGACTACTTGGCATGAATTGGTTATTGGCTCCGGATCGTGCCGTAGAGCCGCGCGATTCCAACAAATACCCGTGGCTGTAACTGCCACATTGACAAGATGTCGTCGGATGTTGTCCGCTCGGGTGGTTACAGACGCGCGCCTGTGTTTCCAGCACGCAATTGTATCCAGAAACATCGTCAGCGGCATGTCCAGTTTTTCCCCTGTTGCGTCTGCAAGGACTCCGATGGTGGCCCGATAGACCCTGGACACCGATGGAAAATATGCGTATATGGCTGTATAAAGTTCCATGGCTGCTGTTATAGAATCACGGCTTCTTTCATTATGCCGATCCAGAGCGTGGCCTTACCTTCATCGTTCAGTATCAACACAGGTTTAACACTCCACCTAAGGTTGGCTGTTCGCAATGGGAGTCCCCGAGATCCAAAAGGTCGCCCCGGACGACTCGCCTCGGAGCAAGTCTCCGACTTCTGTCGACGCTAAGGAGGCCCAGCCAGCTGTAACCGAGCTCGTGCAAGAGGAGCCGAAGGTTACATGGAGGTCGTATGTCTGGGACACATTAGACAAGTCTCCAGAGGAGCGAAAGTTTATGTTCAAGCTGGATGCCGTCATCCTGACTTTTGCAAGTCTGGGTTACTTCATCAAGTAAGTTCACATCTGAAGCCTTTATGAGTTCTCCAAGCTGACAATCGGCAAGAAACCTCGACCAGATCAACATCAACAATGCCTTTGTATCTGGCATGAAGGAAGACATGAAGCTCTTCGGCAATGAACTGAACTACATGCAAGCTTGCTGGACTGTCGGATACGTCATTGGCGAAATTCCCAGGTAAGGCCGTTTCCTTGAGAATTCTTTCAGAAAGTCATCCTGACGTCCACCTGCACAGCAACATCCTTCTCACTCGGGTCCGGCCCTCTATCTGGATTCCTGCCTGCGAATGCACTTGGGCTGTACTCACCATCCTGATGATCAAGTGTACCAACGTTACCCAACTATACGTCCTTCGTTTCTTCATTGGCCTCGCCGAAAGCACATTCTACCCCGGTATGCAGTATATCATCGGATGCTGGTACCGGAAAGACGAGCTTGCCAAGAGATCATGCATCTTTCACTCAAGCGGCTCCATCGGTTCCATGTTCTCAGGTTACCTTATGGCAGCCGTGTACAATCTTGGCGGAGTCCATGGGTGGAAGGGCTGGCAGTGGCTCTTCATCGTAGACACCGTCATTTCGTTGCCAATTGCAATTGCTGGGTTTTTCTTCCTTCCCGACGTCCCCGAGATCACCAAGGCATGGTGGTTATCCAAGGACGACATCGCGCTCGCACAAAAACGCATGCAGCTTGAAGGACGCGCCAATCGACAGCCGTACACGAAGTCCAAGATCAAGAAGATTCTCACAAGCTGGCATATTTACGCGCTGACGCTTTTGTACATCTTTTTCAACAACGGCTGCGGTATCATGAGTCAACCCGCGTTCCAGCTGTGGTTAAAGGGCGAAGGCTACAGCGTCAAGGACTACAACACCTACCCAACGATTACATCCGCCATCACCGTGGTAACGACATGGATCTACGCCTGGTCCTCTGACTCCGTCTTCAAGGGAGAGAGATGGCCTCCGATTGTCTTCTCCGGAATCCTGAACGTCGTCATCTACTCGAGTTTAGCGGCGTGGAAGATTCCTGACGCATGGAAATGGGGCTGCTTCCTGCTCGTCGGTTTCGGCGGTGGCATCAGTGGGTTGACATTCGCCTGGGCCCACGAGATTTGTAAGGATGACAACGAAGAGCGAGCGCTCGTGACCGGTTCGATGAATCAGATGGCCTACGTGTTCCAGGCGTGGTTGCCGCTTCTCATCTGGCAACAGGTGGAGGCGCCCCGATACCCCAAGGGCTACATCACGATGATCTTCTTCGCTGTGGGCATGGCAGGGACATCTCTGCTGATCAAATACCTGCATCGCCGTGAATTGGGAAAGAAGGCACAGGGAGTTACTGCTTGAGTATGGCATAAAGAACATTAGTGGAGATCTTGCTAGTCTACATTATTGCTTTCTACTATATAAGAGAAGGTGCTTTGGCTTGCAGATATGAGTG
Source organism: Colletotrichum incanum (assembly GCA_001625285.1). Taxonomy (NCBI): domain Eukaryota; kingdom Fungi; phylum Ascomycota; class Sordariomycetes; order Glomerellales; family Glomerellaceae; genus Colletotrichum; species Colletotrichum incanum. The sequence continues at coordinate 22,304 of LFIW01001657.1, forward strand.
CCAAGTGTCCAATGCATAAAGTTACGCCTAATGATATCGAAGTAGAAAGCTTGGGTCCTTCTAAGAACAGGAAGCAATGGATTTCTCAAAGCATCATTTCCGGTCTTGTTCTATGAATCGCAACTGTTGCAGCAAGAGATAGCAAATCACACTGAAACCGAGCAAGTAATCTTTACCTCAATCTATGTCACATGCGACGATGATCGGTCCTACATATTGAACTTAAGATTACAAGGGCGTCTGGTTCAGCCTCGAAAGACCTCGATCCCTCCGCATTGGCGATTGGTTAGCATTAGAGTCTGCGAGGCTCTTGTATCCCTCTATGAACGAGAGTTATTTCTTCACCTTTCAAGCAACTTGTACTTGATACAAATAGCTCTTCGTCAATGTTGTGCTCCGAATGTGTGGTTTAAAGAGACCCTGGTTTATTCAGACGTATCAATCGCATCTAGCTCTCGGTAAAGGTTCTTTTTGACCTCGTCACTCGCCCAACACATCTCCACTCCATTCCGCGCCAGCGTTACCATTTCTTCCTTGGTAAAGTTGCAGTAGGTGTACGCTTTCTGCATGTTTCCATCTACCCACACATCGTGCATATACACGGGATCATCGCTGTTGATACAAAACTTGACACCCCTCTCCCAAAGCTTCCGGATCTTGGGAAAGAGTACATCTGTTGGCGTGCGACGGTGATATGCGTGGGGGCACAAAGTCAAACCGATACCCCGGTTCAACAAGCCCTGGAGCAACTCTTCGCGGTCCGCCGCGTCCAGGCCGTGATCGATACGTTCTGCGCCCGCTCCGCCGCAAACTTCAAAAATGGCCTCGTGGACGTGCTCAAAAGTGTCTTTCTGCCCAAAGTCGCAATGCATCGTCACGTGTAGCCCGTCCTTCTTCGCCTTCTGAAACGCAGTCTCGAAGAGCATCGGAGGTCTCTTGAACGCATTGCTTGCGAGCCCAACGGCGTGGAAAAGACCCTTGCCACCCTCGACGTCGCCAGCTGCCCATGGCCTCGACGTCTCGTATGCCGCCACGCCGTCTTCGAGGCTCTCATCACGGATGAAGCAAAAGATCCAGTTCGATTTGACGCCGTACTTCTCCGCGCCGTCGCGCTGGGCCCTGAGATACCCGTTCAGGACGTTCTCGGCGGGCACGCCCCTGCGTGTGTGCGCTTGGATGTCGAAGAAAGGCTCGACGTAGCGAACGTTCATCTCGGCGCACCGTCGGAAGTAATCCATGGACATTTCGTAAAAGTCATCCTCCGTTTTGAGTACCTCGCAACCCGCGAAGTAGGCCTCGAGGAAGGTTGGGATGCCGGGAACGCGGCCGTTGATCTCCGGACGGTGATTAAAGAAGACTTTGTAGGACTCCAAAAGTGCTTCGTAGGTGTCATACTGCAAGGGCACATTGTTGCGCTTGGCGAGCTTCCAGCGGAGGGCGGGGAGCAGGGTGCCCTCGATGTGGATGTGTAACTCGACCTTGGGGAGAGCCGCGATGAATGGAGATATTTCGAGGCCGTTCATGGCGGCTGCGTCTTGAATCCAGGTTCTCGGTTGATGGGTTCAATTTGTAAAGATACGGTCGTATGGTGTAGAGCCAATCAATGTATCGAGATCTGGAAGCAAAGCCAGGTTATCTTTACGGTTGCGAAGGGACACTTGTCGATCTCACAGGGCATCTTATCGTATAATGCAGCAGGTCGGACGTCAGCCGACAGTCCACAATACTTTTATCGGCTACAAATGCATCATCCATGGCCTAACAAATCTAGCCCTGGGACGTTTGTAAACCTAGGCGTGCAAAGTTCAAGTCTCACACAGACCAAAATGGGGTCGGACGGCCGATGTTCGCAGCAGTGTGGGGTAGCAGGATTCGATAAGAATCAAAACTAAGGTTTTTTTCAGTGGGATTTTCGATCATCAACCAACCATAGCCATTGAGCCGGTATCACAACTTGTCAGCGGGCTCAGTCCCTTTTAAGTCAAAGCTGGCCATTCATATTTCGTGCTGTCGTCTCCAATTCTCCATTCCACCAGAGGTCTCTCTTCCCTCTCTCCACATTGAATGCCGAGAACGTCTCGAGCGGCGCGATTACTGGCGGAACACCATCGCATCCTGTCGGCGAAGATCCGAGCCGACAAGGAGAGGGTGGACCGATATCTCCAGGAAAACGCCGTCTATTCAGCGGAGTCTAGCGGTCGCTGAGCAGTTGGACCCCAGTTCCACCGCCTGCACGAACGTTTGCTTATCTCCCTCGCCCACAACCGTTCGTCTCGCTGTCGCTGCAGCCTCCGGTTCGCGGTGGTTGGGGGAGGCAAGGAACGGGAGGAGAGGGAGGCGAGACGCGTCGTTCGGTCGGAGAAGATCGGCAGAGATAAGCATCCGTGTGTTTTGGTTCAATTTTTTTTTTTTCGTTCGCCGCGGAAAGTTCACATCGGCCCCCGCCGGGTCCTGTTGAATGGACGCTCTATTCAAAAGGGCGGCACCCCGTTGTCGGTCCCAATATGCAACTGTTTGCGACTCCGTAGTGGCTTCGAGCTCTGGCGCGGACGATCACGACAACGACGAAGACCAGAGTTTACTTGCCAACATGGGGTCATCATCGGACGTCCAGCAAAACCCTCCTGCCGAGGTGCAGGATGGAGAGCGGCAGCATGTCGACAGCACCATGGCGAGGAAGATTGTCCGAAAGATTGACCTCAACATCATTCCGCTGCTTTTCGTCACGTACATGCTCAACTTTATGGACAAGACGATCCTGTCCAGCGCATCGGTGTTTGGTCTCAGAGATGATACCGTGAGTTGTGCTTGGTTGTAACTACCTGGCCTGCAAATTGTTCTGACGATCGTACACAGAACCTAAAGGGCCAGAACTACAGCTGGGTGTCGAGCATCTTCTATTTCGGCTACTTCGCCTGGACGTACCCCACATCAATCCTCATTGCGCGGCTGCCCGTCGCCAAGTACATGACCGCCAACACCTTCTTCTGGGGTGCTGTCGTTGCGCTCACGGCCGCATGCACCAACTACGGCGGCCTGCTCACCGTGCGGTTCCTCCTCGGCGTGGCCGAGGCCACAATCACCCCGGCCTTCATGTTCCTCACTTCGACGTGGTACACCCGCGACGAGATCCCTACGCGCACCGGCATCTGGTTCGCCGGCAACAGCGTCGGCGGTCTCGTGGCGTCCTTTGTCGCCTTCGGCTTCGGTCACATCTCCAACGATGACAAGGTCGGCCCGTGGCGGTGGATGTACATCATTCTCGGTGTTCTGACGTTTGTGTGGGCTTTTGTGCTTTGGATCTGCCTGCCCGACACCATTTCCAAGGCGCGGTTCCTCACCGTCGATGAGCGCCGGTATGCCACAGACCGTGTCGTCATCGCCGGCACCGGCTCAACGGAGAAGACGCACTGGAAATGGGACCAGGTAAAGGAGTGCTTGGTCGACCCCAAGACGTGGTTCATCTTCGGCCTCGAGATCATTACGCAGATCCCCAATGGCGGCACCCAGAACTTTGCCAACCTCGTCATCAAGTCGTTTGGCTTCACGAGTCTGCAGTCGACTCTCATCAACATCCCCTACTCACTCCTTACGGCCGGCGTCATCGCGGGAACCGGCTGGGTGGCGGGTCGCTTCCGCAGGATGAACTGTATTCTCATCGCCATCATTGTTCTTCCGTGCATTACAGGCGCGGCAATCATTTATTCCCGCGAGAACGTCAGTAGCGGCGTGCAGCTGTTCGGCTACTTCCTCCTCGCTCCTGGGCCGGCCGCGATGCCTCTCGCCATGTCGCTCGTCCAGGCTAACTACCGTGGCGTGACCAAGAAGATGACCATGTCGGCACTGCTGTTTCTGGCATACTGCGCCGGCAACATTGCCGGTCCCCAGTTCTTCAAGGCTGCCGAGGAGCCGCACTACAACACCGCCTTCCGGACCATCATGATCTGCTACTCGCTAGTCGTGGTTCTCGCCCTTGGCTTGAGGTTCTACCTGCAATGGATGAACGCCAAGCGCACAAGGGAGGAGGGCTATGAGGGGAGCGCTGGAGGCGCAGGTGCTGTTGGTGGTGGTAAGGTGATGCAAGCGGATGGCAGCGCGAATGATGTCGCAGATATGGTCGATCGGGTCGAGCTGCGGCCTGAAGATTATGAGGATGTGACCGACTGGAAGACCGCCGGCTTCAGGTATCGCCTGTGAGAGGTGTGCGAGAATGGCCTGGTGGAGTTTTTGCGATGAAGCCGAGAGGAGAAGTCTGTAGATGCACGATCGCAGGGCATGAAATTCGGCCTGAGGTGGCACGATCAGGTCGACAGTCGCGATGACAAGCACGTTGAATGAGATGCTGCTAGAAGACCAAATACCATCACCATAAGCTCCGTTGTTGTTCCCTGGAATGATCGAGCGAGCCGCCGTGAGATGCGTTGAGGTGACCAGGATGGCTTGAAAGTGAGTTAGCGGTCATCATCGCGACTGCTGGCGCGTGTGGCGTCAGGGAGTTTTCATGAGACCGGTCCCATCACGGGACCAGCGCCCCTCCCCGATACATACCACACGAGCTGGGTGAATCGTCACCCGGGACATTGTGGAAGACGAATCTTGCATCGTTGGCTATGTCGTGGGTGTCCAACTCCCTCAATCGAAGTGACCGGCAACATGATGCTCTACCGCTGCCGCGTCTCCCTCGAAATCGCCGCAGACCGGACAGGTCACCACCTCGGATGTCGCACGAGGCGCCGATTCCTCTGTGTCGATGCCGGGTGCCGCAGCAAATCTGCCCCGTCTGCCGTTCTTCTGTTTCGCCGGACGGATGTATGCCTCGAGCCCGACTTCCGACGGGGGCAGATCAGACTCTGCTTCTTGCCGGCGACCGTGTCCGCGCCGCGGCGGACGACTGTCTCCGAAGCCAGCTGACCCAGCACCCACTCCCGCAGGGCCTTGTTCCGAGACATACGAAGCCGCCGGCTGAGCCCCGGCGTGAGATTGCACTCTTCCGACTCGGCCATCGGTGAGCCGCACTTTGATGCCGCGGGGGTGGTTGCCGCGGGTCAAAACATCCTGAACGGTTCCGGAGACGGTGCGGCCAGTGGGTTGATCGGCTTTGAGCACGATGTTGACGCTGGCGCCGCGGACAACGGTGGCTATTGTAGGAACTCGACTCATGGTAAAGAAAGACGGGGAAATCCTCTTTTGCTCTGTGCATGCAGAAGTTGTGTAGGTTCAGCGTTGCGATGGTCATCGACTGTGAGGTACGTCGAAAGGTGAGGACGAGATGAGATCACATAAAAATCGTGAATCCAGGGTGCGCCACAGTGGGAATGGGAAGTCGGATGTTTGTGACGCTCGGACGTCCATGTGCGTGTGACACCCTCACGTTGTTTCGTTATCCACTCGCCGAAAACCCCTCAGTCGTTTTGGATGTTGATACATAAATTCGTAACTAGGCCAAATTTGCATCGAATTGGCCGGGTGGCGCAATGGCAGCGCGTCACTTTCCGGTGGTGAAGGTTCTGGGTTCGAGTCCCAGCTCGGTCGTTAAACTTTTGACATTTTCTCTATCGACACTGTGTGTTGATTACAATAAGGTGTTGATGTTTTTGCTGGCGAAATCTGCATTGGCACCTACGGATTGTCCAAATTCCGTCGATTGGCGCCGGATGCGCTAGACCAAGGCCCGCTGTGTGGGGCCGTCCTGCACGGAGCAGCCGGAGAGCGAGGCGGAGAAGCCACCGCACCGCGCCTGTCCTCGCTGGAACTCATCTACCTATCCATAAGTAGCCTACCTGATGTTGACTTGGAGTTTCGGCCCTGGAATTGCCTCTACATATGTTGTCGGTCGGCCCTTGGCGTCATTTTCTTATGAGCTCTGTCGCCAAGACGCACTGATGAAAGGTGTTTGAGAGAGGTTAGACCGTAAAGTAATGGAAGCTCGGTTGGCTCCGGCATTGTTCCCTTGCCCTCCCCACGATGCTGTTGGTTGAAACCGAGTAGAGTGCACAAGGTCCCATGACTAGCCGGCCGCTCCTTCCTGTTGACCTCGAGTATCTTCAAGTTTGAATTTTGTCCCCTCGTCGTTCTTTTCTGCCGGCGCAACCTTTCTTCCAGGCTCTCCTTCGTCTCCCATGGAGGAACAACCTTGCCCTCAGTCTCACGAATCTCACTTTCGTCGAACCGTAGCAAATTCCTTCGACGCACACACATCGATTCTCTCTCTTCTTCCTCACATAAGCTCAACTGACAGTTCCGGCCACCTTTTTTCGTCCATCAACCAGACAATCGCGAGATCCTTGCACCTTACGCCGCATCTTCGATTCCGTGATCCTTCCGAGATTCCCATCGAGTCGCCTACTTCTCCCTCAATATTCATCTTTCCATTATCACACCGGTTTTATTACCACTCATTCCGCTGGACTAGATAATAACTCTACATCATGTCGCCCAATCACAGAGATGCCCTTGGCGAAGTCTGCTATAATATTTGGCTAGACGCTTTTGACGATGGCCTCCGGTCATATCAACCTCGTCCAAGGAAAGTTCGCCTCGTTTCCTCCGAGTTCCTCAGTTACCAATGGACAGAGACCAAAAGCGAAGTCAAAAAAGATTGGAACACACGCCTAGACAGCTGGCGTTTACCTACCGCTCATGAGACGGATCTTGAGAAATGGAACAATGAATATCATTGTGTTTGGGTCGGATGATTCGTTCCAGGACTTTACATTCCCTTCAAGGAGCGCCAGACGCATTCGCGTCGAGCTCATGATATCAAAAGGGCACAATGCGTGATCAACTGTACAACCAAGCCTTTGGACTTTTCTACTGTCAGCAAAGCGTTCAAGGTTGTCTACAAGATTGATTTCCCCGGCAATAACAAGCTGTTCGCTCTCTACTCTCCCGACGAGACCGGTGTCTGCAAGGCTATTTCTGTCCCTGGCGGCGTGTGTAACGTCTTATTCTTCGCAGAATGGAGAGACGACACGGAGAGTGGGCAAACAGTTCGTCAAAAGTCTTGGCTTAGGAGGGTTACAGGCTTCGCCCTAATGGAAACCTCAAATTCTACCCTGAAGAGCTCTTCTCAGCTACAGCGCAGTGAACGAGGGCGCGATGACGAGCTCTCGATCAACGATGAGTCTCCGACTGATGACGATCCACATGAAAGTGACTCAGACTACTCGTTTACGGGTTCAGAATTGTCCAAGTCTGATGACCTCTCCGAGTCAAATTACACGGACGAAAAGCTGAAGACTTTCGAAAGTCAGAAAGAAGACGAAGATGATGAGAAGCATACCAACAAGAAGACTACCCAGAATGACTTTATGCCTCAACCCTTTCAGGCTGACACTCCATCTCTGGTACTCTCACCCGAAGAAAGTGCGCTGTACAGCAGACTCGCTTCAAGGAGAAGGGCGACAGGTATAACAAACGCGACATCTGAGGCTATGCCGGACTCACCCAATCGACTCCTGGTTACGTTTCGTGTGCCCAAGGCCGCTATCCAGACAGCTGATCTTGAACGACGAAGCATGAGTCTTCACAAGGTCCCGACGATTGCGGCACGCACTAACCTCTCGAGACCACATGCGAAGAAGCGACAGACCGGGCAACCTACTATACCCGAACTCGGTCCGAGACTCAAGCGCAGCCGGTCTTCCCAGCAAGCCTCGGCGGCACTCAAAAAAACTAGGAACAGAAACATCAAAGACGTGATCCAAGTCAAGAACGAGATGGAACACGGCAGCGATGACGAGGTCCAGTTCATCGGCGAGGTTTCTCTTTCCCAGAGTCGAGAGAACAAACTTCCGATGGCAGCACCCGCGACACCATCTCCCAACGAGAGCGCCGCCTTCATTCTCGACTTCATCGCTGCCGATAAGATATCCAAGGTGGCGCGTCTCCAGGATGCCTTCTCTTGGAGGGCCACGCTTAAGGATTTCCGGAGGCACCTGACGTCGACAACAGAGGCGGATTCCGACGCGCTGGCTCACAACATCGCCGAGAATGAGGACGAGGTCACGCGAATTATGCTTGCGGAGGCACTTGTGGCGGATCTCAAGGAAAAGCTGACTGGGGTCCTCAAGCCCCATTCGCGTGGTACACAAGTGAGGATGCCACTTTTTGACCCGAAATTACGTTGTTACTGACTGTTTCTTTTCAGACCACCACGCATCCGAACTCTTGGGTTGGGCCTTCTACCTTTAGATGAATCCAGCCTTTTATTCGTCGTACCCTCACTTTATACGTTGTTTCGCGCCTGCAAGTTGGCCTTCTAGGTTTGGAGGAACCATGAAGATCTTCTTCGGCCTGGGTTTTCTCCTCAGAACCATGGCTTAAGAGCATGAGAGTAAGATGGCGGTGGAAACTGGAGAGGGCAGAAGTAGTTCGAAGGCTCAAGCCTTATTTGTTGGAAGCGAAAGCAAGCAGAACAAACGACATATATTTCTGATTGGCATTGCCGTCAATATGCTACTCAGTGAGAAGATCGATCATGGTGAACTCCAAAAGCAAAGCGAATGATCTTGAAGTCCCAGTTCATCGAAGCTGGGCGACAATCTCAAAAGAGACGTGGCAGCAACTGCATTAAAATTTGGTTATTACGAAGCAACCTTCGAAATGCTGACTCCAGGCCAGGGGGGGGGGTTCCAAGGCCTACTTCAATGAATATTAGATACTAGTTATTCTGCTAGGTAGGCTAGTGAGTGACACTGATGCTTCTTCTCAAATACGGTTGGGTCTGGGCCGTTGGTTCCGGATGTGGCTGTCTAGCGTTAGGTAACAGAGGTTTGTCGAGATGCTGCGTGAGAGGCTTTCCTGATCCGAAGACATTGAGCGTCAACTTTGGCTTAGTTTAAGCATTGTGACTCACGTGTGGGCTGGCGCAGCAAGTTGGTTCCAATTTAGCACAAGGACTGAATTGATATTCCCACTCCCCTTAGGCCTGGCAAGCGGCACTGGCAGTATGGCTTCAGTTGGACGCAAGTCAGAAGGACGGGAGGACCCCGAACCTGAAGAGGTCTCAGAGAGCTGTTCCAGTTCCTAGTGTGGTAGAATACCCTAGCCGGGTACTTGTGTTTGCAGAAAGATGGGTTTTTTGTGTGTTCCAGGGCATGGAAACAATCCCAAGCCATTGCCAAAACTCGGCGCAGCTAATCAAGTTATCAATTGTAAACCCCGGCACGTATGACCGCCATGAATCTCAGACTTGGTCTGAGTTGTGGACCATAACCGTAAATTTGTCGTCACCCGTTCAAGTGACCAATTCTGCTCCTCACAGTTTACAGCCGTTGGTTCTTGAATGTTTTGAGGAAGCTGCTATCTTGCTCTTTTCTTTCCTGTTTTGACACAAGGCGAGCAGGCTTCTTTTTGCCCATGACACCAATGCCACCACCTCGATGTCTTCTCCTCCGCTCTAACCATTCTTGGCCTCAACAACGAATTCTCTCTTTGAAATAACAGCAGAAGACTCAGGAACCAATGGATAGGATGGCCAGCAGCAGAAACAATGCCGACAGTCCGAGGCGCAACCTACCGCGAGGCGGTGAGGGGAAGTACAAGTGGACTCCCCAGCCGCACCACGCCATTCAGTGGCAGAAAGATTGGCTCAATCTCGCTACCAAGCTCTTCAACATTGATGAGGATGATGTTCTCCTAACCAGCCGCGAGAAGAACGAGGTTCTCAGTCTCCTTGCTAAGAGAATTACTGACTCGAACATTGCGGTGTACGGTCGAGCAGTGGGCTCTTGCAAGATCGTGGACACTGTGCGGAAGATTTGCGCGGGAAAGGAGCCCCTTGTCGAGGTTAACGTCTTTACAGCGCTACTCCGATATAGTTTGAAGCCCCCGATGGCATGGCTGGACTCGGAAGCTGTCCGTCATCGATTGGAAGCTCTGAAATATCTCGAGCGTTGCGCCAACGGCATCGAGATATACAGCGCAGAGACATTGAAGAACGCCATGCCCAAAGAAGCGCCTGCTGCAGTTACCCCCGGCCAACGAGGCGATACTTCGAGAGGCACGGTACCCTCACGGGTATGCACCGCTTCCACAAATATCCCCGATGCGAATACACCGAATAGGCCCTCAGTCTCAGCAGTAAGACCGTGGACCCGGGCAGTGACCAGGTTCATGACGCCGACGCAACCATCGAACAAACGCAAAGCAACCTCGGAGCCGCCCCCGCAAAGCAAGACAACACCTTCCAAGGAAAGCACCAACTCCAAGAAGACAACAACGCCGAAGAGATTAGTAACTCCCAAGAAGGGCACAAGCAACCATACAGCTCAGATCGGCCCCAAGAATTATAAGAGCGCAACCCAGACTCGAAGCGAGACCGGCTCTCCGACTAGCAATCTTGTCCGTACTCGGCGGGATCGTTGTACCGCAGCCGAACCTTTGCATGCATGCACAAACAACGTCCTGCTCGCGAGCATCTTCAAGGCAACGGAGGTTATCGACAAGATAGCTCGCTACGAAGACGTCAGCGTCCGTAAAGTCGCCCTCTCGACATTTATCGCAGATCTCCAAAAAGCTGGCTGGGGCGACCTGGAGAAATTGGTCGAGCAGTTGATCAAGGATGAGGATCACACTTCCCGAGCGTTTCTTGCGGGTGTGATTGTCAGCAGCACTTATGAACGCATCAATGACGCCGTCGACATCAACTCCAAGCCGAGCAGGAACGACCCCATTAGACCAGCGTCAGGGGGCCGCAGGCACAGAATCCTGTTCAAGAGTTGTTAAAGAACACATGAAATCTCCGAAAACACTAATTCCACCTACTATGAGGAAGCAAAACGCTGTAGGGAAAGCTCGTTGGACGTGTTTGTGTTGATTGCGAAGGGACACAACACGGGTATTGTCGTGGTATTGGAAGGCGGTGGACTTGGAGGCGTGGTGGAAAACTGAGGAATACCTTACGGATGAATTATCACCTTTTTCTTGTACCACATGATCAAACTAAGGGAAATTCGAGAGATAAAGACTTGAGCGTATGATGCTGAAGGTCAACGCTGGAAGTCCAGAGTCGACGGAATGCAGACCCGGCTAGGGAAGATGATTTGCTACAGTAACTTGCCAAGAAATAGTTGCGTTCGAACGCATGTGAAAGCCGTAGTCAGAGGCAGAAATATAAGCGGCACCTAAAACATATCAGAAATCATATGTCATAGCTTTTTCTCAATAGTCCATCATGAGCAGGTGGGCTCCAATGAAGAAGGACTTGCCATTTGACCTTCGGGGACATTCTCGATGTATCAACCGATCCAGACATGCTAGGGCTCAATTATTCATGATAAGTTTCGAGTAACCGAGTTCATGGCCGTAAGCCAGAAGATATTAAATTGAAGCTTCAGGATGTCGGTGGATCTATTATGGCGACGCCCGCAGCAAACTGGTTTTGGATGGCATTGCTATCTTTTCGCTAGATCTGTCATTCGGAGATCTCACTGCACCTCACTGCCTGGCCAATAGGGGAGGGACGATGGTATGTGGTCTGTAGGTGTTTCTGTCTTAAACATCAGCTAAACATTGCTAGTTTGGGAGCAGTATTTGAAAAGATCCATTGAGCTATGGCAATAAGCAAAGGGGTACATTAAAATACTAGTCATAATCAACCCCTTAGAGTAGCCTTTGTTGACTTTAATGCTCTGTGTAAACCCAGCTTCTGACAGGCCATACCACCCAGAGCGAGTATATCGCATAGGAATCCGGAATTATTTCAATCAGTTTTAAAGAGGGGTTTCCTTCTGAAATTGAAATGCCATGGGAGTCTTGTGCTGGAGGTCGTTGGCCATCACACCGGCACCCATGTTACCAAGATAGATCGAAAGCACCCTTGGGGGGAGGTTGGACCGCGGGGATCTTCATAAGGAACAAGCATATCGTAGAGGAAAAGACAGTAAAAATTACAGCGTCCCATGAAGTGAAGATCGTGAAGTGCTAGGCCTATGGCAGGTCAATCTGTGAACTCCGAAAGTCGCAACCGCAGAGAGTATTGATCTTCGCGCCAGCTGAAATCGACACGAAAACGCTACTTCTCCCACTCAACCAGATATCACTTTCCAGTCAAAAAAGTCTTCATCGTGCTGGATGACGTTGTATGGCTTAAGAAGATCTTTGAGGAGGGCTCCTCTGCTTATGGTGGTTGCATTCCGGCTCTTTCGCCGTCCGTCATCGCCTTCACAAGAGTCGGCGCCAATGTCGGTGTACATGTCGCAGACCATAATCCCCGCCATCAAAGGCGCGCTTTATGTTGGATGCCAGGAACTGTATGGCCTTGCGAAAGAGGGTCAGGCAACGCAGAAGGGGTTGCTAATCGTTGCCTTGATATTTATAAGCTCATTGGCTTCTTGTCATTGCTAAATCTGTCTGCTGGCCCTAGTGTGGTACCACTTTGATCATCTCGATGGCCGGGGCACCGACCTTCATCGCCTGCAGGCTACTACTCGAATCACACACTACCTAGCTTAAGATTTGCTGATGTCTGTCATTCAATGTTGCTACAGCGATTCCGAGTTTCGATTCGCCGCGATTCCCAGTGCCCTCGAGAGGATACGAGAGGGAAGGGAACTGGCAGAGGGTCCAACAACTGGCGCGCAAGGGGTCCTAGCGACGAAAAGTAGGCCTCATTCAATGTTGGCCATGATGGCAGTGGCTGCGACAAACTCAACGGCGTAAACCACCGCGTCACTGAGGAAAGGGAGACGGACACAGAGACCGCCTAGAACGGAAATGTGGAAGCGAAGGATACGGAGACAATTGGGTCCACGGCAATATTCCAAAGGTACTCAACGATACCATTAGCCGTGGAGAAGCGAAGGATACGGAGACAATTGGGTCCACGGCAATATTCCAAAGGTACTCAACGATACCATTAGCCGTGGAGAGGTCGATAAACGATGATATGAAGGGGGGGCAAGGGGGCGTAATTAGTTACATAACGGCACGCACCGTGGTTATCCCAGCGTCTGTGTAGACTCTCACGCAAAAAAGAACGATCAGTCTTCGAGTGGGATCAATGATAATGACCCTGGCTAAACACCCACAGAAAGCTGAAAGCAGAGGTCCAACAATCCAACTGGTGAGGAGGGAGGGAGGGAGGGTGAGTAAGGCGGTTAGAATTGACGTTGTAGCCTATACTTGCTGACGTGATGCACTTTTGGCTGTTGAGAACACCATGTCTCTGATTGGGTGCTCCATCGACACTAGGGGGTCCTGCCCAGTGAAAGACCCCGTGATCGCGCGACTTCCACCGCGCACCCCCGGCGCGCCTTGGGCCTCTTAGTGGCGACCCCTCCCACTAAGTCGTGACGCACTCGATGAGGGTCGTCCTCCCTCCCAACGAAGCACCGACCTGCCTTTCGCTTTGCAATACTATGGCAACTTCGCTCTCGCTCAACTCTGACGACGAATATGGCTACGATCTCTCTCTTGAAGACGAGACTTTGCTGAGCCAGCTCATCACCGACAACCCCGCCTCCACGTCCACATCATCGCGGAACCACGCCGCTCCCTCCATCGCCTCAGATCTAGGCATCGACACCATTGCCGAAGAGGAGTCTCGACTCGAGGATGTCTCATTCGATGCGCTCTCTTACCGGCCGTTTGGCACGGCCAAGGGGCCCCTGCGAGCTGGTGGCAGTCGCGACGCGAATCCCGCCCCTGTACCCTCGTCGTCACCTCGCCACCCCGTCTTCAGCTACCCGGATTGTGAGTTTGCTGCCAGGAGTGGATTGTTCGTCGAAAACTGACTGACTTCAAAGCGCTTAGTGAGCAAGGCTATTTCCAAGGGTGACCGCGCCCCTTCGCCAACGAAACAGGCAGAAGACGCCTCTCTCGAGGCAGCGAATGACTCCCGATCGCCGCTCGTACGCTTTCGCTCCTTTCCTCGAAAACCGTTTACGGTCACAGACTTGACTGCTGGTGCCTGGTGCGAATTGCAGTACTTTTACACCCTCACTCGACTACCGTTCGGTCGGAAGACACGGACAGCGGCCATGAAGCAGGGGACCAAGGTGCACCAGGACCTCGAAGACGAAGTACATACCACGGTCCGCGTCGAGATAGCGAGCAAAGAAGACGGTTTTGGTCTGCGGATATGGAACCTTATCCAGGGGCTTCGTACGCTTCGAGAAACCGGCATGACTCGCGAGCTCGAGGTTTGGGGCTTCGTTGACGGAAACCTCGTCAACGGTGTTATCGACGGTCTGAGTTATGAAAACCCCGACCCGGAGTTCCAGGAGCAGCTGAGCCAGGAGTCGGATAACCAGAACCAGGCGAGCATCACCGACTACTTTCCAGCGAAGAAGCAGGCAAACACTCCCCAGATCTACCTTACCGATGTCAAGACGCGAGGGTCGATGAAAGCGCCGAATAGCCCTGTGCTGCTAAGGCCTGCAAAGGTGCAGCTCTTCCTCTACCAACGGTTCATGTCAGAAATGGCGGCGAACAAGCTGGACTATCTCCGCATCTTCCGTCGGTACGGACTCGACCCCGATGAGCCTTTCTCGGACTCGTTCATTGCTCAAATTGGCAGTTTGCATGATGAGCTGTTCGACATTGATTCGTCTCCGGATGGAGACTACGTTCCGTCATCCTCAAACACAACGAAGAGTGAAGCAGAGGCAGACGAGCCATTAAACAGCGCCCGTGCTTCTACGCCAGATTTAATCAAGTACAGGACGCTACGCGAGTTACTACCACTCTTGGTTTCCGAATTGAAGCAGACGTTCCCCTACGGCGCAGACTCGGTTGGCCGGCTGCTCGCCGTCGAGTACAGATACCGAGGCGACGGGTCTCTCATCGACAGCCAAGTCTTTCCCATGGACGACCGGGCGCTGAACCTCTACCTGGATAGTACTATGGAGTGGTGGAAGGCAGACCGGTCGCCGAGAGGAGTGCAAATTGAGGAGGCGTACAAGTGCCGTATGTGCGAATTTGCTGGCGATTGCACCTGGCGGTCGGCCATGGACGAGGAGAGGTTGCAGAGCACGCGGCAGCGGCTGGCGAGTCGCCGAAAGCATGTCACGAGTGGCTGAAGTTTCTGGCTGGCCTTTATTTAGGCTGTGTCTGGCATGCCATTGCTTGCGAGGCGCATCGGTTGGGGGAGGAGTTCTACATAGTATTATTCTAGTTCATGGAAACGAGCTTATGAGTTACGGCCAGTTTTCCCATTGGATCATAGACCAGGATTTTCCATTTGCTGAACTTTGCTTAAACCGTGACGATGGTATCGTGTACTCGCTGTGATTATGGTGGTCTCCCTTGAAGTAGATTCTCACAATGTTCGCCGGGATATCACAGGCGAAGTGTAAGTCAGCTCGGGATTATGGGTTTCACGAGAGCAACCACTTGAATCAAGTCCGCGTCCAATCCCAAGGTTGATGTTTTAAAGACTCTTGGCAGTGTTCTCTTCTGATGGAGACCGATGCTGGCGGGTTCAGGCCAATCATAGTATACTGTTTGTTTACCTAGCCGATATATTTGATCTAGTTCTAACTATGCACAGCTTTTAGACCATTGCGTTAGGCAGGACTGTCAACCTGTTGGAGGTCGTATGAGGATGGATTAATAGATGCATGCATATATTTCCATCAGCTGCACCTTGATTTATCTTCTCATCCAGCTAGGGTTCGTTCCCTTGTCTAGAAGCGACATCCTCATGCGGCTCTATAGGCACTTAACAGTTAGCACCTTCTCCAAATGACGGCAATCCGCATCAGGTATTCTGTCCGAATTAGCTCAAAAGCCAGGCTATCGTCCCCTCAAACAATTTCAGCAACACCCATGACGATGACTCTATTTCCGATCACATCGGTTCGAACTTGGCTAGTCTTAAAGATGGTGATGATATCCTGCCCGCAGTGTTGAGTATTGATTAGTACCGGAAAAGAAATCCACGGAATTTGTCGAAAGGAAGAAAGAAATTGGCCTCACTCGACTCTAGAAACGTTCTGCAGAGCATTGTTGATAACCGACCGCATCACGATTCATACGTATCCCCGATTAGAGCCAGCGGCGAAGAGAGCCCGAGTTGGTCAGGCTATTCCGAAGACCTGATAAGATTTTATTCGGAGGATGAACTTCCTTTGGTTATAGCAAGTTTCTTGGTTGACACTCAGGGTTGTGTTCATCCCGTTCCGCGTTCGACGTCGGCTGCATGTGATCAAGCTTGGTCTTCTTGCTCGAAATCATAGTCAGAGGCGGATAATGGGACGATCATCATGTCTTATGCGGAGAGTGGCAGCAGTTGGCCGAGAAACGTATAAGACAGAGGCCTCCCGTTGAGACGTGGGCCGAAGAGATCTATTTATGGCCGTGGCGAAGTCTGTAATACCAGAAAACAAGGTTCTCTCGAAGACCTTAGAGCTGGAACCGAGCTCGTCTCCTAGTGTGACGTTTTTTTGATTGTGCTGAGGGCAGACTTACTGGCTATCTATGGCCGCTAAATCGAGCCAACTTGAACCGACACAACATCCAAGACAGCAACTCTTCAACAGGCTATAATCCCTTTCACGACTGGATCACTCATAATATAAACATATGATGAATACACGATTCCCCTCACCTGTGAAAGACTTAGCGTCACAGACGGGATCAGAGAGATGCAAACGGCCAGCGGAAATATTGTAGAGCGTCGAAAAGCCACCACAAAAGACGCCAGACCCTACACATTTCCCGACTATTCCGGGCTCGTAGACTGGGATCCTGACAGAGAGCCAATCGTGCTTTGGACCTACGTTTTTGACATTATCTGCATAGGACTATGGATGGCTGGCTGAGCCACCATCACTGTAGAGAAGAGAACAGTACCAAGGGCCTGCTGGTTGATGGAGATTTTATAGGAGTGTAAGACATCTGACATTGTTGCTCGGAGGTTCTGATTCCATACAAAACGAAGCACAAACGGCTGCAATCAACATGGAAGCAGGCAACGTCAAAAGGCTACTGGATCTAATCTTCAAGATGCCTGTGAATCTTGTATGACATCCAAGCGCTTGCAAGGCGGAGTTTGGTTGGTATGTCTCAGGTGGTTTCCAACGACGCTGGGTCGGTCGGAAAGCGCGTGAGTGGAGAAGTCTTTGCCGGCTACGCAGTCCAAATGGGAATCCTAAGGCAACATAACATTTCATATTTAAAACTTATCTCAGTCGGTTTAACAGGGAGTACTCTACTAAGCTTAGGCTATCTTCAGTCAGGTGATTTTCGGTACATCCCGACTTACGGTGTCGCATTTACATCAAAGCACTACCTTCTCATAGACATCTATGACATTCACCCTACTTTGTACGAATAAGCGAGCAGTCCAATATAGTAAACAACTCTGTATAGAAATCAATGCATCTTGCTGGGTATGCCTGCTTCCAGAATTCTGGCGGAATCAGCTATTATTGCTCAAGAGGGGTTGTAAGCAATTTTCCTCTTCAACGTTCTGCTTCTGAAAGACGGGTTGATACGCGCCAGAACAGCTCCCGGGCCTTCTTCAATTACAAACTTTACGGACTGTGGGCGCAGATATAAGCAGACTCTTGCATAATATGTAGTGCCTGAGATAATGCCGAACAAGTGGATAGGCAGACCACGGTGACGGTGTACATGTGAGCACTCGAGTGGATTGCAATGCCTGGAGCATCATTTTGTACAACAGTGAGAGTTGAGGGAAACGCACCCTCCGCAAACAACCGATTGTCAAACAGTGCACCTTGTCACCGCATCTTTGACTCCGGCATGGTTATGGTTGAACTTCCAGTGCTTTCATATGTCCATGTCACAACTTCACCCATCCAGAGCCAGCACAGTGCAATTGGCAGCAGGGCAAGTAAAACCCACCACAGCTCTACTGTCAGCCTGCGCCTTAGCCAGCGTTGGCATCTCACGCCAATCTTTCGACGATGAGAGCAAACTGCAGTGCCGTAAACTAGACAACCGAGGCCTGGTCTTGACTCGCATTCCATGTGTTCTCGCCGTCTCTGCATTAAAAGCCTGGAAAAAGGTCAGTACTCTGACACCGGTTGCTGCTCAGAATGGGGAAAAGAAAGTAGTTCTGGGGGGCTTACGGCACGCTGCCTCTGCAGAAGCGAAGGTCGCTGCCGAGGTCACATCGTCTGTCATTGGGGCACTCGAGATGCAGCATGCGGCGTTCCATGAGCCATTCGACCTTGAGTCGCACGCCGGTGTCGACGAGGTAGTAGAAGTAGCTGCTGGTGTGCTTTAACGAGAGCGCATCGGGATAAATAAGCTGTTTCGAGATAAGAAGGTGGATTTCCGCAGGCAGGTCCGTGAACCCGACACGCCGGTTATCATCAGAAGTCTTGCAGTCGGATGGCCGGACCCGGGGTCGAGTCATCGGCCCCGGAGTGGGTCGTTCATGGGCGCGGATGGGCTCCATTGTGCGACAGGAGATGCATGAGTTCGAGGCAGGCAGTTGATTTGCACCAGTGAAAAATATCGAATGATGATCCTTCGCTTCAATTCAGAAAGAAGAAACGTCCGCTCGGATGGAGCGACCATGTGGATGAGCCGGCGCAATTATAGGTCAGAAATGCTGCTGCCTCGGATGATGTTTACGGGGGACCGTCGTCGCGTGGGCAGGTTCCTAGCGTGTCAGATACGAAGTTTCAGTCCCGTTCGTCGCCAGAAATACATTGCAACTGTCAGCGCAGGCAGATGCCGAGTGTGGCTGGTTTCAGGAACCGCTTTGCCGAATCCAGGGCGCTTAACGTGGCGGATTGCAGATAGGCAGCATTCCTGGTCACGGCTGCCTCACGCCGTGTGCGCCGATCCGGCTAAGGAGATGACCCGGGCTTGTGGTTCGAACAGTGCTATGTTGCAAGCGGGAACATGCTTCTTTCTAGTGATGTTACACGACAACACGTGGCTCTCTTGTCTGACAGCTTTCATCGCGGGTTCCAGCAGCCAGACTTGGTCAAAGTGTCCTCGTATTGTGTCGCGTCTCTGTTCCGCGGGACAAGTGCCGCAAGACTTGCAGGTGGCACCAGCTGTTCGCCCTGTCGTGGCTTTCAGTAAGCCTTGGGACTGAAGCACAATTTGACTTTCAGCATTAGGTACAAATGTATCTAGTTTGCGTCTTGACAAAATGGAGATGGTGTTCACAGCTTACACTTTGATTGTGCAATTTCAAGAGGCCTCGCCTTTGTACGCACAGTGAACACTCCGGCTCATCGATCTTTGGTAACACTCTTCAGCTGGGTGTCTTGTCAGGGATAAGCTGATATTGCCATATGTGTCCTGTGACTGTGTCCGTAAGGCATTCTAAGGTCATAAAATCGTTTCAGATGACTTGAATGTATGATGAGATTGACATATACAATGACCTGAGAAAGAAATCGATAGACATGGGCGACCCAAGATGGAAAAAGATCCTTCCTCTGAGAGAAAACCATCATAGATGTCGTTCAGGTAGCGGCTAAGTTCTAACAGAACATATGCAACATGCAGGTCTCGTGAGCCATCTAAAAGTACTGTCACTAGTGGAACTTGTCAATTTTTAGGACGCATTATCCTGAATCATAGGTTGCAACGGGTCCAGCCGCCCACCTCGACACTCAGCTTCCCGCATTCTCTCTTTAGCTCGACACATCTCTTGCGGGTTAAGGAGATTCAGCCACAAAGAAAAGTAGGACCCTAGCCCCGTTACACGGCCATAGCCTGGCGGGCTAGCCAATCCCATCCTCGCAAGTCTCTCCCTATCCCAAATTGCGAACCCCATCTTCCTATACGGCCCGAAACCAGCATACTTGATCGGTGAGTGTGCATTTCTTCCCATACTATCCACGATCCATAGCCCGTCTGCAGGTAGTACCAAAGACGATCTTCGGGTGGCAGAGTTGAATGGCATTCCCACAGTTGATGGTGAGAAGTTTTTGGCTGAACGGTTGGGAGACGGCAGGCGGTTTGACAAACTGACAGAGCTGCTGCTTCCACGAAACTCAGACCACTTGAGGAAATCTAACGCAGTCATAACTTCGTGATAGGCGACCTTTAGGTTGCTCGTATTGCTGTCATAAAATGTCTCGATATCAAGCTTTTCCAGGGTCCTGTTGCCTTCGGTAGAAGACTGCACTTGCGACGTGCGCACGGCGAGATTCAGTTCGAGTACAAGTTGAACACGCCAGAAAGCGCGAATAGTGCGTTGTTCCTCGACCCAAGATGGCTGGTCATTAGTCAACCACTCAGGAGCACTATCCAGCCGACCTTCTGTTGTCGCGGCGACAAGACTCGCGCGATAGTGGTCGATACAGAGTCGGCTCAAAGCATGTACTTCACTGGCAACTGCCAAAACAGACCGTAGCACACTCAATGAAGGTTTGGCTGTGTTGTCCATGTTTGAAAGGCTGTAGCCGAGCTCCGTGCTCTGGCCAAGCACAATGCCGGCTTCGCGATCCCTAATCTTGCTGACAAGTTGATCCAGCGGCGTGCTTCGGAAAGCGCCAGCGCGAAGGGAGATTATAAATCGTATGACATCTTGAGTCTGCGATGGTATGATGCTGTCGAAGACTGAAGTCCAAAAGATATCATCGCTGTATTGATTGAACACCCGGCTCGCTGCGGGTGACGAGATGAGGAGATTCCAGAGAGAGTGAATATCGCTGATCTGCGTGAGTATCTGGAGCAGGACCTCTGTCGGCAGATTCTCCATGTGAGCGTTTGATTCTTGAGCCATTGCTTTTCCGAGATCGATAGTTTCAATTTCCGGAGGTGAAGAGGCCATGATGATCTTGGTATCCGTGGTTGGGGACGGGTATTCGGATGATTGACCCCGCATTCACCAAGTCGACGAGGTACTTCGGAACCCGATCTGGCGTCTCCTAAAAAAGGCAAGGTTCTTTGTGCTATGTACTGTCGATCCGTGTTACACTTTTACGTCAATCATTTCAACCATTTTGAAAGTCAATCGGGGGCAAGCAAAACGCCCCACCATGGCTTCTGAGTCGCATGATTAAAACCAAGCTTATCGCCCCGCCAGAAATGATCGCAAAAATAGCAACTAGTAGCAAATATGGAAATAAATCTACAACCACCAAACCTTTCTCTATACGAAACCTTATGGTGGAGGAGGATGCAATGGCTAAAACGAAACGATGTTTAAATCGTCCCAACACTTAAGCGAGTGCGACTTGCCGAAACGTTCCTCACTTCATCCGTTGACGTAAAGTCGGTGCGGATTGGAAAGCTACAGTTTTTATGATCGACTGCATGAGTACAAGCTGGTCGCATACCAAATCCATTCATTGAACTAAACTATGTGCCGTAAAAGTTTCATATATCCAGAAAAGTGAAAAATGTTGCCAGCGTGTGTAGCCTAGTAGTCTGTCTGTGACATTCTGCATGCTTTTGAATAACCAGTTAGGAGTCAGACCTTTTCTTTAACGTAGGTAGTCTATGCGTAGGTTGATCCGATGGGGCCGAACTTGATGTTGGAGAAAGTAACCTATTGACTATCAGCGTAGCTTGGCATTTGTGAAGCCGCTCAATCTCACCTTTGCATTCTTGGCATTCTCACGAAGATCATCGGGCTTGCCCGAGTCGCGGGGGCAGGAGCCACGGGCAACACCAGGCTCCGATTCATCACGGTCAAGGGGGTAAGCAGAGTCGAGCCACAGCATGTTAGCAAAGGCGTCATCCCACAAAGACATGACGAGAACCATGGGCTTCCCAATAGCGTCACCCATTTGTGCCAGTCCGCCAACGTCCTGGAACTTGGTACTGTCTCCAAAGATGCTCTTGGAGACGTCGCAGAACTCAGACGTGATGGATTTGAACCCAGGTACGTTGACGGACTCAGGCATCTGGATCTTCTTGCCATTCTGAATGAAGTACATGCTGATTTCCTCGAGGTTGGTGCCGGATCCATGGAACTGGGTGACGACTGTGAATTTCTTGGATGTGTCGACTGTGGAGCCCTTGCCATAGAAGTCGAGGTTGCCGTGACGGTAGGGGTTGTAGTCGCATCCATCGGGGTCGCAATCACCAACGTAGCGCTCTTCGGAGTAGGTTCCACCGCAATCCACTCCATTGCACGAGTGGTACGCGTTGTTTTGACAAGGGTGAGGTGTGAAGGCGGCCGAGATGGAATTGGCCTCTGTAAAGAGTCAGTAGAGTAGTCTTTGGGCGTAAATGAATGGCATCTCACCCCAGATATCCATCTCGGCGCAGCAAGCACCAAGACCACCAATTCCCGTGTTTTCATCGGAGCCAGTGTTCCAGCCCTCAACGTTAGCAATTCCGTTAACGAATTTAAGATCCCGAGCGCACTGCGAGTCACAGTAACCTGTGCCATACTTGGCACCTGCCTTGTTGGTAGGGAATCTTTTCTGCCCACCATCTGAATCCATGGAGACGAAGTAGAGAGCGCCATTGAGACCGCAGGCAAGAGAAGAAAGCTCGACATCGAAAGCAAACTCATTCCTAGAGAAGTATGGTCGTCAGACTTTTCAGAATACGCCAAATTATTGTGAAGATTGAGGAATTAACGCAACACTAACCCCATCAATGTGAACATGGCGTACTTGGAGCTGGTCTCCATCAGATACATGCGAGAACCGATGTTGGTGCCATATTCGTGGGTTTGAGAAAACTTTAGAGTCAAAGCATTGCCGCTGGTAGTAACTCCGTATGTCTTAGAGTACTCCGCACCCTCAATGGCGCAGTTCTCGGCACACTTCTTGCCATCGGAGCAGATAGTCTCGTTCCAGCTGTTACCGGTGTAGCAGTTTGTGTAACCATTCTTATCATCTGATTTTGGGTCAGCGACACCTTTTTGGTTGGATGTTGCACTCACGAAGCCAGCGCCAGTTGGAGTCGAGGACAACCTCGCCATTGACGTTGCTGCATCTACCTGGAGCAGTGCACTTCTGCCAAGTCATCTTGGGATGAGTCTCCGCAGTCTCTTTGCCAACCTGCTGGGCATTGGCAATAGCCAAGCATTGTAAAAGCGTGTAGGTGAACGTAGCAAATTTTGTGTTCATGATGGCGATAGTTGAAAGGTAGTTATGGAAGCAGAGGTGGATGAGATAACGCTACTAGAGCAGACATTTCCAGGTAGCTGTAAACAGGGCAAAGATACTCTTTTTATACATCCAAGCTGTACGTTGAAGAGTGACACAAAAGTAGATCATAAGTCGTTCTAACGGAATTTGGGGAGTCGGCCCGTGAAAGCCTTACGATATAATCGAAATCATCATCTAGTGACCCGACGTCAGGATGCTACTTTCAAGAATAGCTCAGACATTACCAATAAGGATCTCGGCAGCAGTGATCCGAGATGGTGATGCTCAGCTTGACTTAATTTCATATATTCTTAGTGCTATGATTCGCCTGGCTGCACTCTCGATGTTAGTGTTTGTAAACTATCATTTAATGTAGATCTGAGCAATGGATGGATTTCACACAATCTCGTGGTGAATGAAGCAATGATCTCCTGATGAAGAAAGTATGGCCTCAATGAGCCTAACTTCAAGCATCTTTGGTCCGTATTGTGGGGTTACTGAGCTCAGTGACAATACATCCAACCAAATCTCACCATGGGCGACAACCGAAGTTGAGATATGGTTTCAACCCATTTTCAGAAGTAGATATTCCCTTGGTATCATCAGGCAGGAAGCTCTTGGCAGTGTTTATTCCTTCCGCATAGAGTCTGGAGCCTGAGGGACGGATAAACAAACTTACTCGAAGAGATCGCTATCTCGGCTATTTGTACCGACTCAAATGCGAGGCAAGGTAGGCAAGTAAATGACACTCATCAATATATAAGTTACGGTTATTTGTGTCAACCAAAGATTGCTATCATTTATCAGGTTTGTCAACCTATGGTAGGACCGGCTAAAGTTGATCATAGCAGTGTCAAATAGATCAAACGGGAGGAGGCTCTAACCATGAGGTCACATCGGGTAAAAGTTGTGTAAGCGACCGCAATTTAGCCTTCCAACAATACAGGCAAAGAAGTGGCATTGAAGGTTTGGAAAAGCACGGCGTGACAGGCTGACCTATCTGCATCGGGTGACCTCCGGTTAGATTGGAATGGTGATGTTGAGGGTCTTGGGACATAGCTGTCGTCGGTGCTCGGGAGTTATTAGTCATACTCGTTTCTGATTTGATGCGCATAGATGGTTGCCCGTTGACAGTAGTTCATCTAGAGAAAAGATTATTATCATGAATATTTAGCAAATCTATGAACAACGACGGTACATAAGCCATACCTTATGGCAGGACCTTGGCGGCATTCCACATATCACAGTGACGGCGCGTCAGTTTGCGATCGAACATCATACTCAACAGTAAGTATCTTACTCCTTCAACTTTGAGCCCGCATATTTTGACTGGAATATTTTGGGGCTAATCTTCAATTGCTCGTTGAACACAATCTG
Organism: Colletotrichum incanum; assembly: GCA_001625285.1. Taxonomy (NCBI): domain Eukaryota; kingdom Fungi; phylum Ascomycota; class Sordariomycetes; order Glomerellales; family Glomerellaceae; genus Colletotrichum; species Colletotrichum incanum. Next base: position 46,675 of record LFIW01001657.1, read on the forward strand.
ACAGAATCAAGGCGAGCAATCTACTGGATCTGACAAGTCTTTTGTGTCGGGCGCCTATCTCCTGGATCAATGGTATAGGCAAGCTTAGCCGTTTAATTTCCGGGATAGTCTCATGCATTCGCTAAACCATGCCCTGAAGCTCAAAACATTATACTTCGTTGTATTTATCCCGCCTCAAGGTACACTTAGTAAGGCCATAAGAATTAATTAGCATGCAGCTGATTCTTGGTGTTATTCCATTCATGGTCAAGATAGGCTTGCAAAATGTACGCTATTTCTATGACCGTCATTCAACGGGAAAGGACGCTAGAAGTCCAAGACTTGACATGCCTCAACAGTCGCCGATTGTAGGTTTCACCACTTGCCAGCCAAAATATATCGCGAGCTTGAGCAAAATCTCGCTCATTTCTGGTTTCTTGGATAGTTAGTTCCGAGGAATTTCAATGATTGGTAATTTGTTCAACGCTTCGAACCGGACCAAAATCGCTGCATACAAGTACGAACGCCTCGGACTCTTTTGGCTTCCATTGATGTGGCGCATGATGATATCGCACGTCAGTAGACCTGGTTGCCAACGGTGATCATTCAAGCCTCTAATCCCTTCCCCAAAAAAGGTTTCACGTGATCGTTTCCAGCGAGGTGTCCGAACACCTCGGACTCGGTTGAATGCGAGACATACGAGAGTCCGACAATATCGATCTCAATACTCGCATTTTTCTTCACAATACAAAGGGAAACTGCTCTTTTAACAGAAGTCTTTGAGCCCCTCTCTTGATCCAGAAATCTCTCTTTCATTTATTCATTTTGCTATTATTCAGTACTTGAACTGCCTCGTCGTAATGTTGTTTGCATGGGAAGCAAAGGACGATTGACCGGCTGTCTTCCGCTGCACGTTCATTGGCTGTTTTGAAGACCTGAGAAGGACACCCCCGGAGTGGGGCCGACATGTACGGTTGCGACGCGACTATGGGCGCTGGAGAAGCAGCCGCGCTTTTGCCTCTGTCGTTACGTGCCGTCCTTTGCTGCGGCTGTCTGTACTGCTGCGTACACCATCTTGACCATCTTCACTCTTTGCAACAGTATCGACCCCGAGTCTTCTCTACTTGGCTATCCTCGACGTTAAAAGCTTCTGTTCTCCCCCCCTGACTATAGCCAGACAGTCTTTGCGGCCACCTCTTGGGCCCCTTTTCTTGCTCCGGTACTGATATTTAGCAAGGCCTGACAATAGACTATTCCCTCGGGACAAACATGGTCACGCTACGACTCCATGGCCATCCAAGGCTTCGTCATCCAATCGAGTTCAAGTCCCGCTGCCCTGTCACCTATGCATTTCGTCGACCTACTGGTTATCGGTCGACTGATTCGAATCCCTCGAGACGATTACATCTATCTACTGTCGATTCTATGAGTTATCGAGGTCTCAATCACTGACGACGTGGTTTCGTTTAGATACAGGCTGGAGGAGGTGGAGTTCAAGCTGCAGGAACTTTGTAGCTCTCTGACATGGGCTAGCAAATCGTCGTCGTCCGTCTCCTCGTTCAGATCTTTCCGTTTGCCTTCTTCGTTCTTACGACAATTTCTCTCCTACCGCCGAAGCAACAAACACCCAAGTACCGCGGTGATCGAAGCGAAGGTTCGTTAGCGAAGATGCCCCTGAGTTTTCTGCACTGCCAGTCTGGTCATTCTTGGTACCAAAGTATCTGTCGCTTCATTGGATACCTACGAAGAAACAGCGATTACATAATTTCCCGCGAAGTCTTCCTCTACCTTCTCGATACGGTTCCCATGGTGGCAATATGCTGGTCTTCTTCATTTAGTTTGTTGAGGACCTTGAATGGAAGGACCTCCAAACGCGACAGAGAATATATAGGGGTGGCCGATGGTTCCTTTGTACTAGGAAGTCCTCCAGGAGACAGGACGCCTTGGGCACAGCGACCACTTGTTCCTGTTGTCGAATATCCAGGTCACTATGATACAACCATTGCAATACAGAACAAGGTCATTCACGACGGTGTGCCGGCAGTAAATAGCAATTATTGCTGCATTGCCACTTTGAAGGCCAAAAGTTCAACTTGAAGGTGTCACAGGCAAATATCGGTGGTTTCGATTGCTGGATCTCTGATCCACGACCTATGTTCATCGTCCAGCAGCTCATACGTCTTTGTATAGAGATTGCTAGCCCAAACGTCCAGCCACCACTGGCTGTGGAGCTGCCGAAGAAGCATGCAGAAATACAAGAAAATCACCAAGGCTTTCTGTCTGGATTCCCGCAAAAGCGGGAGAAAGTCCTCAGCAACCATGGCGATCCAAATGAAGACATCTATGATGTCTTGTGGCTCCGAACTTTCGTAGAAAACGCCGTATGATTTGTAAAGCTCATTGATAGCATGGTTGTATATCGCCAGTAACCCGTCGTCGCTCTCCGAAGCGTTAATATTGGCTTCCAGATCCCCGAGATGGGTGTGATGACACGGAGCCTCTCGGAACTGAAAATGCGCGACTGTTCGACTGATAATGGGCGAAATCAGTGGGTTTGTGTTTGGTTCTCCGACCAGGTACCTTGTTCCGCAGAACAACACGATCCAGTCGGGAGATTGTTCTGCACTAGCTAAAGGCGCGTCATGTAGATACTGAGAATTGGCTAGCACTAGTAGGCAACAACACGTTAGTAAGTAACGTCTACACTGGATAGAGATCTCTTACCGATATAGATAGTTAAGACCGAGAAGATAAACAACGGTGCTTTGTTCTCGTCTTGCACATGTTGCATTAGGCTGACGGCTGTCCGTGAGGACATTTCGTGATGGGCCATGGACTTCTCCAGTAAGCTATCTTTCCTTTCTGGATTCAAATGTGCTATATGAAGTGCCGATAGAGAGAGAATACTCCGCATAACGTAGTCGCATTCGAGACCCAGCTTGACAACATTTATGCGCCAAAACTCGCGTAAAAGAGGGTTCTCTGATAGAGTGTGGGCGGTGAAGTTGCAATAATGGTGTAGCAGCTCGAGATCGAGGAAGTTCAAATCGCCTGCATGCTGAGAGAGGGATAGCATTGGGTCCAACGATGGGGACGCCAGAAAACCACAGGCTACGCCATGTTTGATGCAGTTTTTACATGCTGGTCTTTGTTCGTCGCACTAGAGGTAGCATGTTAGCTATGCCGTACTTAATTTACCGACGTCAACATAATCATCCCACCGGCCTAGTCAAGTCCAAGTACAACGGTACTGGCACAGATGCTTCTAGGCCCATTACCATGGTTTATGAGCCACCTTTCGAGGGTCCAAGTTCAACTGTATACATTCTATGGAAAACTTGGCGTGCGCATACCTTGATCTTTCTTGTCTTGCAGGTCTTACAACCAGTTCGAGTCTTTGGATGGGAACGTCTGGACGGGTTCGACTGCATATTCGTACTCGGAATTTGTCCGAGGAGACCAGCGAATTTGTTTGAAAGATCTTGAGAATCGAGGCGATAGTTCGGTGCTCGCAAGATCTAGACCGGCATCTCTGCCACAAGAAATGACCTCAATGAAGTTGGACAGTCCGGTTCAGTAGCTCAAGTATACAGAGGCCTTGCTTACGCGTATCGTTGAGAAATCGAAGAACGAGTAATAGAGGGGGCGGCCAACAACCTGCACCTGTCCCGCGGAGCGCTTCGTACTTTGATCGTATTCGCACTTTTCGGGTAAGGGGTCTAAGGGGCTAGCTAGGCTCGACGGCCAAGTTCCATTGGACAGCTGGGCGCCACAATGGGCTTGTCCTTGTCTTGGATCGCCCGCTGACTCCTGCTGAGTCAGACTATTACCATGAAGCGAAGAGGTTTTCTTCCTCGTTTGGTGATGTTTGTCGAGTCAATGTGGCCCCGATCTAAGTTGAAGCGCACCCTGTACCGCGGAACTGGGTTCTAACGACAAGGGCGTTTATCATTGTAATACTAGCAGAGAACCGAACACGCAACGACATGAATTATTCTCAAACCTAAATTTCTAAACATCAGCTCAACCAGGCCATGTCCCTCGGTGGCTGCTGGGAACGATACGGTCGTCTGAGCGGCCTGGAAATTGGCCTTGACATCCGACCACACCACCACCAAGTCCGCCTGCACACGACTTAGGAGCCTCAATTTTAGAGCTTTGTCAATTTTTTAGACTTGGAGTTCCCCAGATCAGGACAGAGTTTGCTGTCTGATCACGTACGAAAGCTTGGCACTCACCTATCATGTGCACATGCCTACTGCCAATGAGGTTCCCTCCCACTGTCAAAAGTTTCAAATAAAGCGGTGTCATTGCCAGTCAAAGTGTGAGCACTTCCCTGTTCAAACTTCTCGTCTACCGTGCCCTGCTCAAAACTAGCCATATAAGGGCAGGTGGACGCGACTCCGTCGACTACATGCACCTAAAAGGACCGTTGATAGGTCGCTACAATTCTAGTTTGACATTCGGCTAAACTTGCGAGTCATGGGTGTATTACATGGCCCACGAACCATTTTGTCTTAGTGTACTAGATGAAACCTTGGGTATGACCAACGTTTGATTTGGTCGTTTGATGCAGCCTTCGCCAGCTATGCCACAGATCAAAGAGCGGGCCGCCATGCAGGGCTGCTGCACCAAGGCGTCTGATTTTCGCCTTTAACCCCTAACCCCCCAGTGTTGTGCTTTACAGAGATAACAACCCAGTACTAATCGGCTACAGAGCGGTAAGACTGGCATGATGATGGGCACCATGCCTGAGCGGCCATTTACGGATACAACCTGCGTATTGACTCTGTCCACAAAGCGCACAGGATGGCCATTGCTAGTCTGCGTAGCTTTTATGACGGGATACATACCCTGAAGTCTACGATATTTTGCATTACTTTCCGACTCAATCTAGACTTTCGAAGCCGGAGTGCCGCACTAAATGGGGCCTTAAGCTAAGAGTACAAGCCAGCCCGATGGTGGGTCGTTTGATTTACCGGGATAGACTCCTGTACGTTCGGATCGCCCGCCCTACGTCCCAGACTCTACTAGTCATCTCATGAGCAGCTGTCTCGCGCCTGTTAGAGAATCCGTCACTAGTTCTAGAGGTTTCCGAAGAATTTTGAGCCATCAGCCCGTAGAGAAACCCACCTTCCGGAAAACCCTTCGGAGACCCGGCAACTCGGCACCGTCAGGCAAAAGTTAGGTAGGGCCAAGCTTGAACAAGCTTCACAGTTCTTTTGTAACATCATCTGATGACACCGAAATGCCAAGGCAGAAAAATCTTCTCTTCTCTAGTCTGGTACGGGAAGCTTCGGTGAATCCGTCACCCTGTCATATGAGCACAGGACGATGTAGTGGCGCAAAACTGACGCAGTGCCGTCAATTACTCATGATGAATAATGAATCCTATTTTATCACTGTGTCACTTTAGAAGGCTGTTCTAGATGCTTTTATCCCCGAGCGACCGATGACCATATTCGCTTGTCGAGCCCTAATGGAGACTTGCTGGGCGCGGCCCGCTCACGCAAATCACGCCATGAACTCAGGGTATAGAGATTTTCTTGGAGATCGTGGCGGACATAGCTCAGTTGGGAGAGCGTCAGACTGAAGCGAACTAAGTTCTGTCAAACTTCGATCACGTAATCTGAATGTCGTGTGTTCAATCCACACTGGCCGCAATCTTCACTTTTTTGCCGCCTCCAATCCATATCCAATCATCGCAGCTCGATGACAGGGCTGTAAGATGACCGAAGTAGCTATTCAGGATAATCAATCAATAGTCGCTAGCTACTTAGAATACTGGTTGTGTGATAACGAACCTGGGACGGACAGCCTGTTGCCTTTGATCGTGTGTGTTTCACTATCGTGCGTAGTCTTTGCTCTAAGTTCTGAGGCTATGAAGTCATGCTATTACGGCCGGGGAGAGGGGACGTCTTGACTAGCATAAATATCCGGTACTGACGAAGAATGGATGCCGTTCATCAACCAATATACTTGCATGAACCCTGGGTAAGTAAGCCTTGATCAGCCCACTCCATGATCGGAAATAGACCACGCTCAATCGAGGTGGGGAAAATAGGTTCAAGCTATATTGCGTGGGAAAGTGAAAACTGGAAGAATCGGTAGAATCGTAAAAGTCGTAAAAGTCGGTGTCTTCGGGATCCGATTGATGAAATAAGTGTCTTGAAACATCCCAACCCCAAGCATGCATGGGTGGGTGGTTGATGGTGGGTGGTTGATGGTGGGTGGGTGAACAAATATCCAGCTCACCTGGTGCACTCTCTAGCTCGTCGACCTCGACTAGCGCCGGATATTTCGAATCGGCTTGTCCTTATAGGCTGAATAGCCCTGTAGTGCATACGTGTGCTGGGTACCATGCTTCGCTGAAAACATGTAGTGGGTAGCACTAATAGACTTTTCCAAAACAAGACTACACGGATCAAGGAGTAAGTACCCTTCAGAACTTTGAGGAGGAACTGAGAGACGACACGTGCCGCTACGTTCAGGGGATGTCTTCCCCCACTCATGTTCATGTGCTCGCTATCCGAAAAGCCACAATTCCTGTACCAAACTAGACAGACCGACCGCACGGGGAAATCATACAGCAACATGTTTGTCCTCGAATGCCGATCCTCTCGTCCATTGAATGCAACTTTTTCTTTTTTAAAAAGCCATCTTGCCTAAAACCCACCTCGAATCTCTGCTTGGTCTGGGGTGACATGACAATGCCGGTGTGCCGATCGCCATAACCCATGGATAACCTTCTTTCAGTCAACTAGCGAATATCAGCCACTCTTTGTGTGTGTGTGTGTGTGTGTGTGTGTGTGTGTGTGTGTGTTTTGGCGCCCTGTTTTTGTCTCTCTACCATATTTTGTGACCTGTCTTTAATGCAAGTTTACTGAACCGATTTGTATTAACTAGCTTGGGTAGAAAATATATTTGCTGTAGTTACGTCCATTAGGTGCCTTAATAGACAAGATGGACAAAATCGACAAGATTGACACAACTGTATCATCTCCCCTGACGTTGGAGACTCTAAACCCGGCCGTTTGCTTGTTCATAGCTTTATCTGTATCTTTTCATGTTTCTGTTTCCGCACAGGATTTATTTTCTTCTGCATCATGCCTGCTTGCAGCTCAATCGACTGTTTTCATCAAGTGTCGCGGAAGCCATAGAAACGCTATTAGCTTGGATTCATACATGGTCATCAGTTAATTCATGTTCATTCTGATCTTTATGAAGGTAATGCCCCTCGTGCAAAGTAACTTCATCACTCCGAATTCGGCAACAGCTTCTTGAAGTCTAGACAGACCAACAGATGTAGCCCACTCGATACGCTGTCGAAATAGAATTCCGCATCTAAGACAGTATCCTGCAGTGGAACTTCACCCGACCTTGCCCGGAAAAACTCCGGCTGGGCCACTCATATCCCTCATGCGCTTCAGCAGGGAGGTAAGGTTGAGGCGATTATCGCTGTTGTTAAATGAGTTACCGCAAGGGCTCATGAGCATGCCTAGGTCAATCGCAACTTGCTCAACTACACTCCAGATCAACAGCAAACTATCCGACCATTCAACGAAAAGCCACTTCTGGAACGTGACAAGGGAAGCGGTATCATAGTGTCAGGGCGTCAAGTACTGCTACATACGACATGTTCGTCACCTGGTCATGGCCAAATTCTACGGTCCATGAGCTGCATCATGTCATATTGGACGTTCTACCATCCAACTCAGGAAATAAAGGGACTGGATTTCGTTTTTTCGGTAGTGTCTCTGAGTTGTTTGACTTCGCTATTTCTTGGGTTCACATCTGGCATCAGACCGCAGTGTCAACACTCAACTCTTCCACTGAAATAGATCTCATGGTTCCGCAAGGACTGAATACGGAAATATGCTGTAGAATTTGGCTTCTGGTTCTTGTATGGCATTGTATAAACAAGCCGCGGCATCTTCAAGAACCGCCAGAGAATATGTGGCCTTCTGATCGCCCTGAATCTTTCCTCCACTTTCTCCGACATTGCTGCTATGATGCTTGTAACCCATGCTTTCAAGCGAGCAATTGGACATACAATGTACTAAAGGCTTCTGGAGCACAGTCGCTGGTTTCATGTGGTCAGTAATAACTGAAATTTGATGATCACTCGGGAGTTCCTGACTCTTTCGGGCAGCACGAACGAGGCTACGTATCAAATTCTTGCGCTGATCGACCAAGTAAGAGGTAGTAGCCCCACAGCGATCTTCGTAGCTGTTACTGTACTGTAGTTGTATGATTGAAAAATCTACGGTAACGGGGGGCACCAGCCGGGCTTCATCATAGTTCGGTGGTTCTTAAAGGATAGCTCAGACCGCTAGTGCGATCGTGTGGATACTGAATGACATTGACCCATTTGATACTATCCCCTTGGTGAGAAGTAACCATTGTACATATTGCTACTGAGAAATTTCAAAGCTCTATCCGTATTCAAAAGGCTCGTTGCCTGCATATGAACAATTTCAGTGTTTAATGTGTGGGAAGAGATGCAAGCTCACTTGTGCTGGGCCTCCATGAAGCGGTGCACCATAGGCAGCAAATGCCCCGAACTAAACCAGGGAAATATCCCTTTTTATGCTTTCCGTGCGCTTCTTGACATGAAGATTGCGCCGCCTCGCGTGGGAGCTGGTGTCGTGGACTAATAGAGCACGATCATAGCTGGAAGAGCAAGACTGGCCTTTTTCCAGCCCATGAGCGTGACATCGTTGACCCTTGTAAAGATGATCAGTAACACTGAAGATTTCCCTGATCAAATAGCCACTTCTGGATTAAAGGAACAAATTTTGATTCCTTTGATCGTTTTTCTTTTTTTCTCCGTCCTCTCTTTTTTTCTTCTTTCACCTTTCGCGGACTCAGCAAGAAATCAAGAGTGAATGGGTTGACAAAGTTGACTGAATCATTTGATGTGTGCAGTTTACTAGCGCAGTCTTGTAGCATAGATCTGTGGAATCTCCGATGAAGTTTGGATTTAGGACTTGCGGTGAATATCGACCAAACTGCGTGGTTCATTGTAGCGATGAGAATTTGACGCGGGTGTACTTTAGGCAACTTCAACAGCTGTTGCACTAAGCAGGAACAAGTTCGAGTATGATTCAATCTTTTGTTCTCTCTCGATCGTTTCCGAGCTCCTCTGGGTCTCTTGCGTTATCAAACATTTTCCCCATGAATCATGCTTCTATCGTTCTCACGTATTATCAGAGCCTAGTCCGATGTTTTCACCATAAAAACTTTCCCTCGACTCTAGCCTCTTCACAGCGTGAGCGCCAACCCACTAGCCTACATTGCTATGTTCTTTATTTGCAGCTCTTTTCGTATTCTAAATCCCCGAGCAAGCTTTATGTTAACTCGATGACTTTGTTTGAAACAACAAGTTACAGAAAATGGGATTCTGCCGAACCTGTTTGAGATAATGGTTTGCACCTACTCCTTGCCATGTGTGGGATGTTGGGTTAGCCTGAAAATATCACAGTTTTGATTTGTGTATCATCTCTACCGAGATCTGGAAATTGAACAGTATCTCTGGATATCAACATGGTTATGTTGGTAGTTAAGATAGCGCCCATCTGTCCATGTTTACCCCTATACCCTCACCGTTGTAACCAGTACGATTCTTAGCTTTTGCTCGACCAACCATATTCGTCTGCTTTCAAGTTCATCTGCAATTTTCGAACTTCCAGGATGAATACCACACTAATTCTAAATTTCATTCTTGTAAACTTAGCTTTCTCTGTTCAGGCTGCTCTGGTCATACGATTTATTGTCGACCTCTCCACCGTGGCAGTCAGCGACCCCAAGGTACCAGTCAAGCAAGAAAACATGGCTGAGGAACCGAGAGAGAACACTGAAAAATAGGCAAAAGTAATGAGGGACAAGAAAGATACTCAGCTCGACACGGCGCGGATCTTCTGCCCAGGCTACAGGGGCTACGACTGTGAAGGCGCAATATCATATGTCCACAACAAGGCCTGCGAGGAGCAAGCACACCGAAGAAGCCGACGCAGTCTCCCAAGGTGTCTTGCCACATGACTGAGAAATTCTCATTCTCTTTTTCATCTAAATTCGAAACAAAAGCCTTACGGCTAACGGTGAGTCTGCAGAGGAAGATACCTCCAGGTCTGTTTGATCTGACTCAATGCAAGAATTTCACTCAAAAGACGTGTAAATCTCGCTTTGTCTTTTTTCTTTTCTGTATAAGATTCTCATCCCAAGCGACTTAGTGCGACTCACCATGTCTCCCTCCGTGAAATAATCTTTCAGCTTTAGTATGCCTAACTACCTATCGATACCTGTCTTCGAAGATCGTGAGAGTTATCAGCAACCACACGTAGATACAGCACTGCATACATCATGTACAAATACCCGGCACGGGAACCATTTTATATTCCAAAACCATCTCTACTTGGTCATACGTAGAGGACTGCCCTGCTGCTGGCGACGAGCGCATCAGGCGCTTCAGACAGCCCGCGCCACGAAACCTACTAGCCGGCCTGGGAAAACACCAGAGATAGGAGCCTCGCTGTCCATGATCTCATCGGCATAAGCATCACCTATCATCTCGTGCATCCCTTCTCGCGTGTGACGAGCAATAAATACGAATCCGGAACCAACAAATATGCAGACCATATCTCCAACTATTGTTTCTCTCTTTATCATGCACAACCTGTCACTCATCGTGCAGAAAAGCCTTCGTGGTGTCGCAGAGGCGAGCATGGTTATCTTAACTAACACTTAACTAACAGAGTAGAAGCCAGAAAACCCACCCGCGCCTGCTCCACTTCTTCTAAATCACCCAAAGTAAGTCAGATTTTCATTCCCAGAATCGTTTTCTTGACAGTGCCCAAAAGGTCATCAACATTGATTCAGTCATTAAGATAAGTCTTCTCGCATATCACGTCGCTCAGGTAACATGTCTTATATGTCTTACATATCGCAGATAATCTGTACACACAATCGATAGACATTGAGAAATCACATCGTGTTTTAGGAGAAGTGAAAACCCATCTTATCAAGAGGGTACAAAACTCGTGTAGGCTTCCACAGGAGTAGCGTTTTAGGTCACAACCCTCATTCTCCTTAGCCTTGTTGACGATCATCCCCAAGCATCTAAGAGTTTTATTACCAATAGTCTAATTCTTTTCTATTCTCGTTCTGCCAGCTAAGAATCCCCGGTAGCAAACAGTGTAGCTCAATGGGATATCAATCTCTTAGTTCTATAAATTGGATACTCAGTAAGGCAGATTCAGTAGCCGCTGTTTGTGCCATCCAAGAAAGAGACTGCAATACAGGGGTGTAAGACGTTGGAGTTTACTTCGTGGTGCAGATACTTGAATTCAAAAGCTGTAACCAAACAAAACAGAGGTAACATCGCTAAACTAAATCAGGTCTCAATTATTTTAAAACATAACATTACACTCCTTCATATCCGTTATACAAAACATAGTTCCCGATATAATACCACAGATTAATGCATTAGAATGTTCTCATCGCTTTAACGCCGTCTACAAGCTTGATCCGCCAATTTACACAGCACCAATAGCTCACATACATCATCAAGAGATTATATAAGCAATTCAGAAAAAGGGCTATGTTAGTGTCATTATGCGATCGGCCGGTATGTAGAGCCTAAGCACCATATGTTGAAATGTGCGACGCGCGCTCCAAAACTGACTCAGAGGGTATCTCCAACCTCCCACAGTACAGCCATACCTTGTCGTTGAAAACTGCTTCTTGGGTCATCAATTTACGTTCAGACCAGATATGATTTGTGAGCAAGATCTTCGTTCGCTCTATTCCTCTTCAGGTCGTCCACAACAGAGATGATTTACAAGGCTTTTTTGATGACATTCTTAGTTCCGCAAGATATAAATCATCACAGTCGAGCCATATTCACACCAGCTCACCCTCCAGTAGATGCTTGGGTTGCGTACAGTTTGATGCATTTTCTCTGTTGTTTTGCTGGTCGATGAAGATAGAATCTGCCTAGATTAACATCTATTTGCGGTGAAGGTGTCGTCCTCTTTAAGTCTTAAATGGTCTTTTTGTATTCTGTATTTCTACCCTTCGTACGTGATGTATGCCTTGTTCCTGACAGTGCACCAAGCATACGAGATGGCATGATACTGGACGATAGCGTCATTTCACATAGTAGCAAGCCTTGTGTGGAAATCGTCGGCCCTATCCCCAGGAATTGGGCAGGGCACCCGGAAACATCATTCTCTAAGAGCTCATGAATGAAGCGTGGCAGAGGTCGTAGTAACCTCCGAAGCCGCCACGGTAAGTCGCCGTTGTTGCCGTGACGAATACACGGTATGCGAGTGGGGCAGCCATAAATATAGTATCAATAACATACATATCCAGAGAATAGCTGCTGGTCTGATCCATTGTTTTCCAGGATATGTAATTGAGACGATGGAGCCGGCTGGCCGGTTCTCGGCTTAAACTCTTGCTCGAATGTTGAACTTGGAGTGTTGGTTCATCTCAAGGAAATTCTGCGGGGGTTACATTCAGACGAACGCGATCCCCTGTCAACTGATGAATGAGCCAATCACAACCTTGACAGGGTATTCCTAGCCTACTTCACATCCACTTTCGAAAAGTCGGAGTTTGGGGCCGGTTGCTTAGACTTGCTTGGAGCACTGCGATTTGTGATCACATGAGCCCAATTGATTGCGATTATCCAGATAGCTTGGAGTCAATATTTGACTTTCGGCGCTGCGCTCAGTAACTCTTCGCTTTTCCGAGGAGTCAAAGTGACATCATGCTATGCAATAGTCGACGTGACAGAGTATCAGTGAACCAAAAAAAGCACTGCAATTCCTAGAATCTTTAAAAAGGGGCCACTGAGTTGCCAGGACGTGAAGGCTGGAGAACCTCCTTTCTGATGTCCACATTCCGCATGTTTCCTTTCTTTTTATCTCTCCTTATCAAAGCCAAGACCATGGTGTGGTGACAGGCTTCCGTGGGGATTTAAGGGCTCGATTGCTTAAATACTTTCGACACATTTAGTCATCGGGTTGCATCTGATTGAACATATATCAGGGCTACCCAGCTATCACGTCACAGATTGAGCCACTCGTACTACTGTTATTTGTTAAGCTTTGACTCGTCTCCTCAAATTGCAATAACCCCACAGCTTCTACCTTGCATCAACCTTGGCGATCATAACTCCTTTTGGCGATGTGGGAAAGTTTCGCCAGCTCCTTTCGGAATTGTCCCTGGGGTCTTCCCAACTCCTATATGGGTTTCTGCAAGGTGTTTCACTGCCTCCAGGCATGCTGCTTCAGTACAGATTCGGGGGTACGATAATATGTGCCATCCGCGATCTGCGGACAACATCCAATGTTTGGGTTATCCCTCGTCCTCCAATAGGACTGCCACGGTGAAAAACGACCAACCTCCAAGATCAGCTCAGGTGATCAGATAGTTACGTGACACTGACTGCTCTGCTTTTGTATGACATTTGCCAAGAGTGGCATGACTTAGATTTGGAGATCATTCTTCTGCCCACAACTATTATACAGATGTCTCCTTTTATCAGAGTTTTGTCTTGAGTGTTCAAGCCTACACTGTTTGGTACTCTTAGTATACGATGACTCGCAACAACGCTGACTTCTTAGCACACCAAAATGACAGCCATGGCAGCCCCGGGGCCCATGCAATTAAAATTACCGGGGTACCATGTGTTGCTTGAGTACTGTAAGTAGATCTTTGCCGGACCTAGAGCATCGGGAGCAAATGACCTTCCGTTTTCGAGCTTGTGTCAAAGGACAGAGTAAAGTTTGCCCTGAGTCCTCGGCTGACCTGTGCATTGCGCCATCGCGGAATCACGAAACGTCTAGGCTGAACATTTCAATTATCCTGGTTTTCAAATTTAGAGTTGCAGTGCATTCGACTCATGGTGAAAGGGCCAGCGTTTGAAGCCAAATCTGGGGTGGAATTATAGCATGGCCTGGACCCTACGTGCCGGTTCGGTCATGGTGTCGTACACTGTACACGATGTCGGAGTCCAGGCCCAGGATCAAGCCGCCGAGAGGTGTTCTGCTGGTTTGCCGCGGGAAAGGGGGTTGTGTCTGCAACCGTCCTCACAACCGAAACCTGTGGCTAGGACCCATTTCAATCGATAATGGCGCCAAGACGAACACGAGCTCTCGTACTCCGGCTGGCAGTGTTAAGCTGGGGTGCCAGGCTGCGCGTGCGAGGGAAGCAATGGATCTTCGCACAAGAAGAGAAACCTGGGAGACATAGCTTCCGCTTCGCCACGCCACGAGGCCAAAGTGTTGGGCAGGAATCATATTCATACGCAAAAGTGAACATCTCTAAGCGCACCTCGTGGTGATCGATCAGATGAAGAGCTCCACCATTAAGTCATTTATGTGGGAACAAAGTCGGAGTCACTCCAACTCAAGACTGATTTGTTTGCGGGGCAATTTTCTGTTAAGCTATGTTTTCTGAACAACCGACCGATCTGGGCCTTTTAACGTCTATTTCTATCTGTTAGGGGTTGCTAGCAATCTCAGTCCAAGAGCCTGTGACTGTACGGGTCAAATTCTGAGCACACCTGACGGAGCTCTCCAGGTTCATGGCCGGCACTTCCTAGGAGTCTTAAAAGGCTTGTTATTCTCTGTGGAGCCAATGTTGTTTGTTGGGAGTGTAAACCCACTCTGGTATCTTACACACCAAGACGCAATATGTTCTGTATCTCATGGGATGCAAGGAATCAGGTTGCATCATCAATGCTCATTTCATCCACTCCTTGTCTGTTTCCTTCAGCTGAGTGGTAGATCCATCACCAGGTCACGCGGAGCCCCCTCAAAATGTTGCGACCCTCAACATTGAGTTCTACGCGGCAGCGTGGCAGCGCGGCATGCAAGGTACAGACTCCTTGTCGGCTTTTGAGCAACCTTAATCCTAGTTAGTACTAGGAAAATATTTGTCTTACCCCTTTTCGTTCTCAGCTTTCAACAATCTATCCTGCTTGTGTCTGACCAGCATCGACCCGGCTCACAGTGATCCACACCACCACTGTGCTGGAAGCTATCTTCTATCTGAGACGGACTATTGCAGCCGTTTGGTGTATTAGCACCTGTACTAAGCTTATACCTAAGTAGGCTGAGGGGACACATCGTGGGCAATCAGATGAACTTGTATAAGAAAGTAGAGTTAAGACTATCGCAAACATCCATCTCCAGGCTCTAGTCCTCCGTTACCTTTTTCGCTTCCAACAGGCACTTTCGTTCATTTCAATACTGTCAATAATTTTTACTGTCCTTCTTATTTGTTTAACATGTCTTCCAACTCACTGTCTATAAAGCACCTCTTGCTAGGCGCTACACTCCTCCCAGGCCTTTCTTTTGCCTCTCCAATCGGCAGTCTCGATCCTCGAGCCGTCAAGGTCATTGATGCACCCTTGGCGGAAATCACTCCTAACATCATAAATCATGGCCCTCTCGACGACGAAGCTCTAGATCGCTTGAAAGACTCCCTCACTAGATCTATACGCCCGAAATCGACGCCCGAGCCTGACAGAGTTAAGCGCCAGCTCAGCCCCTCAAGCACAGTCAAGGGTAGCCTTACGATCGCCACCAAGGATGCTTTTGTGTCCGTCGATGTCGGGGACATCAACCTCATTGACACCAACCCGGCCAATTGCCATTCCGAGGAAATCAATGGACCTGTCCAGGGCCTCCAATTCTTCATGGGTGCGGCCAACATTCGTGCGATGAACGTCACTAGCAGCAATGGCAACACGACCCAGATCCTCTCTGTGAGATTTTGTCTTATATGCGCATCTCTCCGAATCTTCAACTAATATTAGACCACCATAGAGACTAGTAGACACAAGCACTGATGCCGGCGTGTTTACTTTCGAGGATGGCGATCGCATAAAAGACTTTTACGTTCGGGAAAGCCGGGGAACCTTCCTTGGGTTCAACTTCACGACAGCCAGCGGAGCAACGTACGTAGCAGAAGCGACCGCAATGAAAGACCCGCCTGCCATGGTCAAAGTCCCGGTCGGTTCCGGAATCCTGGGCCGCATTCGTGTGCAGTATTGTAACATTGGTCTCGTCGGCCATGTGGGGTTCGATTTCCTCGACGATCTCCAATCCGTGTCTATCAGCAACATTGCCTACTCCGGCTTCACGGATAACATTATGCCTGCCGGTCCCGGCCAGACCATGACAGTGGGTTCTCAGATCGTCGACAACCGCAATTCCACCGCTGAGCAGATCATTACCCTCTCAACGATTGACGCCGTCACTAAGTCGCACACCGTCAGCGTGGCGAACCAGTGGAACGTCGGAGGCCGTGTCTCCATCGACGCTGAAGCGGGAATTCCTCTTATCGGCAAGTCCAAAATCACCACCGAGTTCAACTGGCAGGTCCAAAAAACCAACGTAAGCTCCAAACCCCTCGTGACTGTTCCACACATGCAAGCCTCATGCTGACGATATAACCAATCCAGACCGAAGAGGACACCGAAGGCGAGACCTTAACCAAGTCTGCCATCATCAATCTTAGGTGCCCCGCCAAGAAGTACTGCGTTGGCACATCTTTCTTCACCATCTTTAAGATGGACGTCGATATCGAGGCGACCTTCCGCGCAAAGACCAAGTCTGGCAAGGAGTTTTTCTGGAAGCAGAAGGGCAAGTACGAGGGTGCGGATTCCCTTGCGCTGCAGCTGCAAGTCGACGAGGCAGATACCATCATCGCAAAACGTGTTATTACAGCCAAGCAACTTTGACTCTGATACCCCTTTTTGTTTTTGAACTTTAGCGATAGGCATACTAGCGATATGATTCCCTTTTTTATTAAATAGCCTGAGGCATGTCATTAAATTACCGTTTATTCTTGATACTTTTTTCGTTATTTAGTCACATAATATGCACAAGACAGACCCTGTGTGGAGGACGACGCAAAATGCGGCGATTTTAGCTACATCAGTCCTGTGGGTATCGCAACACTAGCCGTCAGGCTCCAATAAACTAGATTACCTCTTCTAAGAGAAAAGATCGCAAGATTTTCAAGATCCTACGTCATTTGTTGCACGGGCACTTGCTGCGCTCTCGGCAGTTCCCACCAATCATCTTTCATTCTTCTGGCTATAGGGACTTCAGGTATCTCACGCGCAGTCGGAAGGAAGGCGGGGATCAGCATTGTCAGCTTGTTAAGGGTGCGGCTCGCGTATTGCTCATTCGTAGCCTTTCTCAAGAGGAGGCGAGCCCTGAATTGAATATGCAAGTTTGAGCAAGACTCGAAGGATCGTGGCGCCCTCCTGATAGATATCACTTGTCATCATAGGGCAGCCAGCATTTGAAACCTTACGGGCTTCGTACCCGTGTCGAAGAGATATTAATTTCAAAGGGCATAATGAACCATCATCAGGAGTGGTTGCATTGTTAAAACAATGTTTCCTGGATCTGTAATTCTTACAAGTATTCGTCTCCTGCCAGTTTCGAACGAACGCTAGTTTGCAGCATTTTAACTTCTCATCACAAACACGGCCTGATCACTTGCTGGTTTACCCTAATATCGACTCTTGCCGACATGTACACGGGTATTTTCCCCCGAGATGACGACATCCAATGTGAGACCGCGCGAGCCCCTGATTACTATGGCCTAGGCGTGCGTCTTGGTTTCTACTTCGCGTGGGCTAACGCTTATATCGCCAATACTTTGCTCTCTGACGAAATCGCCGGAGCAGCTGATACGAACAACATCTTTCTTCTCGTCATCCTAATTACCATTATCAAGTGCAGTAGCGTCAGGATGCTGGTAGATATTGACGGCCTCATCCTAATGCACCTCAGCGGCGGCTTTCTCTTCGGAACGCTCAGTATCTGGGGTTATCGGACAAGACGTTACATCGAGGATGGTCCTCGGGGCATCCGCCATTTCGGTGGCTTTGGTACTCATTCGAGACTGATTGTCAGCCTCATGATCAGTGTGTATGGTCTATGGTACTGGATGTATGGCGTTGCGGGCGGTCTCGTGCACATGGGTAGCCCTGAGGAGACTGGCGATCTGAAGGTTGAACCACCCAATCCTCCAGAATGCGAGACTCTGTACACATTCATGTTTGCCAAAGTCCGTGCTGACGGGGGCATCCGTATGTTTTACATTGTCGTGTGCATCGGATGTACTATCTATTACGGTGTCATGCTTCTGGTGTCAACCCTTGCTGGTTGGAGGAGGCTTGTTAAGATGGTCCACCTGAGCAAGGAAAAGAAATGGGCGGAAACATCGCGATTGAAATTTGCAACCGGCTTCAAATATCGAGAGTAAGTTTTCGTCGATGGATCTCGCGTACGCAGAGTGACTAACTTGAACGAAGGCTCAGAATCATTTTCAAGTGGCTTCGTGCACTGAATCTGCTTTTTTTAATATATTCCATGCTCCTAGTTGAGTTCACGCTCAACTTCAACCACGTCACAGCTGTCCTTGGAGGCCCCAACGACAACGAGCTGCACCTTCCAGCACAACTACTTCCGCTTCTTATCGGAGCATTTGGCTTTGTCCGCACATGTTACCTGCTCCTCGAATCCTGGCGATCGCCCAGGGACATCGCTCCGTCACTTCAACCCAATATTGGTCCGCAACACTCGGAGCCGCTCACGCCTACACATGTGCGGACCATGCGTGCCCAAAACGTGCTCCTTGCGTTCTCGCCGGCCATGGACAGGAACTTCACAGCTAAAGCACATGACCCCGACGAGATTGACGAGACTGCACGACCCAGAGGCCGACTTGTGCGGTATTTGATTGCGTGGTTACCGTGGCTTAGTCTTCTGAAGCCTTTCCAAGAGAAGCCACAGCATGACAATCGCAAGAGGATAAGTAAGCAAAGTGAACATGGTGATTGGAGTGAATCATCCTGCCCGAATGAGAAGGCGCGGAGACATCCCCCTCCCCAAGACCTGGCATACGCAGAAGCCCGAAGGAAGCCTATCCCAGACAGAGAACATGTAAGTATGGGCGCTGAGCGGCATGATGATGATAATGTATAAATGAAAGGATATATCGAGGGATGGGCTCAGTTATACTCCGGGAAAATGTGAGTGTCGAAATGAAGGGGAAGACATGCCAATGAATCAGTCAAAATCAAAGGAGACTTCTTCTGTGAGGGCTACGGATTAGGCAGGGGAAGAGAAGCACTTTGAAGCAGAAATACGGAGATGGAACTTCTTCAGATTTCGGATTCTAAGTTGTCGCAATTATCATTTAGGTCAGAATGCATCTTCATGTTACATTCAGCGGCAAAGACAACAACAAACATCCCTTCTTGTCTTGGTAGTGTTTCGAGTTATTCCCTCAAGTTTCGTTGAGAGAAGCTCAATTCCTCTAACAAGCCAATTTATGTCTAACATTGTCAATTGGTATTAAATCAATAGTATCAAACCTATATTTCAGTACATGCGGGAATAAAGCAATCGCACCTCCAGCTTAGTCTAGGCTAGGAAAGTCTGCGTACACTGATCCATCCCAAAGTGGATCAGCAACCTGGAGAAGCCTAGCCGCTGGGAAAGGCAAACCTGGCATAAAAGAACCTTCGATTATTGAGACGGTTGCTCTATGAGAAATTGCAGCATAATACTAGAAGCTTTTTGATGTGGTTGCGTCAATATGGACGACTTCTCTACCGCCTGTCCTGGTTTTCTACAGGAGACACCGGCGGGGACGACAGCGGTAAGATCAGAATATTGCTTTGACCGCCATACTGTTCGCATACCAGCAACGAGGCAACTCCCTGCCAGGGCTTGAACAGTAAATCGCAATGTATTAATTAGAGTAAACTACGCGGCGGTCTTGCGCGCAGCTCCTGGGCCCATCCTCTACCTTCATTGTCTTGCGCCTCTCATAACGGCTTCAAGTGGGTTTTCGACCATAATACTTAAAGTTCACGATGCTACGGCATCCGGGCTTTGCTTGAGTATTTGGGGTACAACAGTTGGCTGAGGACCTATATGACCAATAGCCACACACGGCAAACAATCTTTTTTCTTGTACATCCAAAATCTCAAGAGTCTCAGAACATGACACTTCGAGGCTTCCTTTGGCCTACATCAAGAGCAGATGTACGTTAGGGCGTGATCGCTCCCTACGCTGCGATACTTCTTCATTCAGGGGAGTCAGGCAAAACAACAACAATGGGAGGGAAAAGTTAGTTACTACCGCATGTCAAGTAGTGCACCTATCGATACTCATTCCTGTCATATCTTGTAACAATGACACCAACGCGATCCATGGCAGCCTAAAAGGCATGTTGGCACCGCTCACAAACAGTGACCCATGTTATGGTCCTGGGATTCTTAATGCAGTCTGGTTGTAGTTTGACTAGCTTCGCCACAGTGTCGTGAGAGTGGCAGATGGTCATTGAGCGGCACAGCTTCGCCCGAATCAACCTGACACCGTCACGGCTCGCCGACTTTGGCACAGTTTTTCATCGCAGCCGGGACTCCGTAGGCGATGTGTAACTTTGCTTGAAACTTCATGAATACGATTGCGCCGAGGGCGAGTCTCGAGATCCGGAAGTGCGGGGCGTTAGCAATATGGAACGACTACCTTCCTGGATCTGTCCTTGACTCTTAGCGCGTGGAAAGCGAATGGCAACTTGTTGTTCGATATCAGCGCCCACTCGCCCAGTGACTCAGAGCATTGATTCGAATATCTGACCTTTGAGCATGATGTTTTGGCTGTGAACGTTGCGTCAAGTTTCGACATGGATTTAGATCTTGAGACATTGTAACCCTAGTTCAAGTAGCCGGCCAAGACTCTTAAAGGGCTGGAGACCTCTTACTCTTTTCTTGTAGACAACTTGCGTATTTAGATATGAGTACTCGGTCAGATGTCTTGTGATGCGCAAGATCGTGGATCGGAATATATGAAAACCTACGAAGATGCAGCGTGTACTATTACCTTGGCTCCGGTCGGTAGCCTGAGGGTGCCCTTATGAGGAACCAGGTGTGGTTACCCCGCAGTAGTTGCTCATCTGTTCCTCTTGCTTTGTTTCCATGTAGTACCGTCTTGTCTGATGAAGACATGCAATGCATATGCGGGTTGATACCAGATTACGCAACCGAAGCAGAGCGCAAGTGAGACTCCATTTTACCTATTGCTCGTGAGCGATATATAGACGAACAAATTGAAATCTTGCAAAATAGTATACACACGTAGCCTAATTCAGTGCCACGAAAATTTGAAAGGAGTCAATTTGAAAGCCGGCCCAGCCTAGTAAATGCTGTTGATATCTCCAAACGCCATGATGCAGTGGTTCCCTCATCCCAGTTCGCCTGGTTGCCGTGCCCTCCCACCAATCCACAAAAGGCTGCAGCCTCCTGTCATCTTCCCGCCCCTCTGCAAACCAAGACTCATGATTTCCGCTATTTACTTTGCAGTTCTACCCCCCACAACGCACAACATTTCAGTCCTCCCCCAAGCTCTCCCGAACACAAGCCCGACACCGCCTCCGAAAGTCCTTGTTCTTGCCCTCCCTCTCCTCGCGGAACATGCGGGCGGCCTCGACGTTGGCGGGCGACTCATCGTTGGGCCCGTGGAAGAGGCTGATCGTGCTCAGCAGGATCGTCTCGGGGCTCTGCACGGGGCTCCACCGCTCCGAGGCCGCCTCGTAGCCGTACTGGTCCTCCTCCGGCGGGTGCAGGATCGAGATGCATAGCCGCCCGTCGGGGTAGATGTTGGGGTGGAACGGGATCGGTGTTTGAAATGTTAAGGAGGGCGGCATCAGCGGGTAGTTTGGCGGGAAGACGAGGCGCGCACGAAAGTTGCCTCCTGTTGCGGATTGAGGTTAGTGCCCGTGTGGACCGACAGATGGGGGACACGCAGTTCGAAGGGCATGGGCATTCCGAGCAAAGCTGTGTTTGTGTTGAGGAGAAGAGACTCGTACCTCCGTAATACTTGCAGTCGTCGCTGATCATAAGCATGACCTCCCACTCAAAGATGTTGTTGTCGTTGACCAGGCCACACGATATCCCCGGTATGTCCTTGCCCGTCTGCATCTCCTTGAGCTGTCTGCCAAGCAGCGATGCCGCCGCTGCGGAAGACGATGCCATAGTATCACAAGTGGCTTAGGAAGGGGTTTCGATCTTTTTAGCAGGGTAATATCTTGGGGGAAGCCACTTGCCAATCGAAAGGTGGCACTCGGAGGTAGCTATGGCGTGCGCGCAGGACCAGACAGGACAATCGGGAAAGACGGGGTCGAGGGCTGAGTTTGTGGAACGTATGGAGATTGCCTCGTCGTACTGGTGTTGCTTTGAAGACGTTTGTGTGTGAGGGCAAACGCAGCGTCAGGATGTAATTTGTCGCGTGCGAGGCGAATGCGGTTTGGCTGGAGGGGAAAGGGCGGCAAACCCGTCGGCGGTGGTGAGGTCGTCGAAATCGAAGCCAATGCGAGTGTGGGGTTACCCGGGACTGCAGGGGGTTGTTAAGTGTGGGGGGTTTAGCCCATCTTCACCGAGACACACCGACGACGGCTCGGTGAGAATGGAGCCGACTTTGCCCCGAATTTTGCTGCCGAATCGGCGAAGGGGCAGCCCAGGCTTCCAGCGATAAGCCGCAAGAGCCGCAGACACTGTGGATATCCCTTGGTCTAAGGGATAGTCGAGTGCTTCGAGACTTGCCTTTCCATGCTGCCAAACAAGGGTATCATTTTGCATCCTGCGACATCGTACAACTCTTGAACCAAACCCCCCACCCCACAATCGCCTCATTTCTTCTTCGTCCCTCCGAACCCAGTGATCCCCATTGCCGCCATCATATCATCCTCATCGTGCTCCCCCTCAATCCTCACATCCTCCCCGTACTCCAGCTTAACCTTCTCCGCCGCCTCCTTCTCCGCTCTTCTCTTCTCATCCGCCTCCTTCCTCTTCTTCCTTCTCTCCTCAGCCTCCTTCAAGTTCTCCTCCTCCCGAAGCGCAAGCCTCTCCTGGAGACTTGTCGCCTTCTCCTTCTCAAGGTCCAGCTTCCGCTGCCAGTGCCACTCGATCCGCTCCCTCACCTCCTCGGCCGTCGCACGCCGCACCTCGTTCGTCTGCCCCGTGTTGGCCAAGTGCTGCGGCGTGTTCATGTGCTCGACGTACTGCTTATTGTCCTTGAAAGTGAGATCACAGGGCTCGCAGTAGAAGCCTGCGCCACGACCGCGCTTGCCCACACCCGCGCCCGCAGGGACCAACTGCGTCTTGCCGACCTGCGCGCTGAGGTCGAGCACGTTGCGCCGCGCCTGCGTGAAGGTTTCGTTGCCCGTCAAAGGCTTGTGGTATTTCTTGCCAGCGAGCTTGGCTTCGTAACGCGCCTTGGCCTCCTCCTTCTCCTTGGCCTCACGGTCTTTGGCCTTCGCGGCGTACTCGTCGAGGTCCCATGTCTTGCGGAAGTCGGTGTCGCCCGCCGGCGCGCCGTAAGCGCTTCCGTTCTTGTCGGCCATTGTTCGGAAGCTGGGCGATTTATCGTCTTCGCGTCCGGGCGGTTGGGTCAGTCTTGGTGTGAGGTTTGGAGGATACCGTAGGGGCAGATGGTTGTGTTGATAGCTTTACTGCGTGCGTGGAGTCGTGACGGGGAATCTGCTGGGCAGATCGAAGCAGGCCTGGACGCGTTCGATGATGGAAATTTAATGCCTGGGGAGGTTGCGCCGGGGCCGGGACGAGGCTGCAGGGGTTCGAGGGGAGGAAAACTGAGAGGGCCAGGAGAGACAAGGTCCAGGGGTGTCGATGGTGGGGTTGCAGCGCTAAAAAACATCTACCCCTCCATCCCGCCTCCAACAAAAAAAAAGGACCTCGAAAAGTTGTGGCCATTCTCAATTAGTTTTTTCTGCGACTGACGAAATCTTCCGCGTCTTGGTTTAGCAGCAGAAATTCGCGAAGAAACGTAGACAAAATGTTGTACCTCGTTGGTCTCGGGTTGTCAGACGAAACTGACATCACCATCAAGGGTCTCGAGGTCGTCAGGAAGGCCTCCAGGGTCTATCTCGAAGCGTATACCAGCATCCTCCTCGTGGACAAGGCTGTTTTGGTGCGTTCATACCTAGAAGATTCCTCAACATTTATGGGCGGCGACCTGTCTAACACAAATTTCTCCCGGTAGGAGAGCTACTATGGCCGCGAAATTGTAGTCGCCGATCGCGAAATGGTCGAGTCTAACAGCGACGAGATCCTCCGTGACGCCCAGAACGAAGACATCGCCTTTTGCGTTGTCGGTGACCCCTTTGGTGCGACGACGCACACCGACCTTGTCCTACGTGCGCGCGAGCTCGAGATTCCCGTCCGCACCGTCCCAAACGCCTCCATTATGTCCGGCATCGGCGCCACGGGTCTGCAGCTGTACAACTTTGGTCAGACAGTGTCCATGGTCTTCTTCACCGAGTCGTGGAAGCCTGCGTCCTTCTACGACCGCATCAAGGAGAATCGCGATATAGGCCTGCACACACTGGTGCTACTTGACATCAAGGTCAAGGAGCAGAGCTTGGAGGACATGGCTCGGGGGCGGAGGGTGTATCAGCCGCCGCGGTACATGACCGTTGGACAGTGTGCCGCACAGATGCTTGAGATTGAAGAGAACAAGAAGGAGGGTGTTTACACCGCCGACAGCTTGGCCATTGGAGCGGCGCGTGTGGGTGGCAAGACTGAGAAGTTTGTCGCTGGCACCTTGAAGGAATTGTGTGACACGGACGAGATCCTGGGAGGCCCATTGCACAGCATGGTTTTGCTCGGAAGGAGGGCACATGAACTTGAGCGCGATTACATCCGTGAGTTTGCGGTCAACAAGGACACATTTGACAAGAGCTGGAACGCAGAGTATGGGAAGCAATAGTCATCATTCATGTCCCGTAGTTCAGGTTGGTGCTGTTCCCCGAAACGTCATCTACTGTGCTATTCGTACATTTTGCATTATCCGCCGGTCATATTTAAGAGGAAGAAGCCGCAGAGCGATACTGCTCGACCTCCTGGGATGAGACCTCCCTCAACTTGTTGACCTGCGCCGCGTTGCCCGTCACGACACCCTCAGCCAACTGAGCAACCTTGCCGACAAATGTGGCGTTGCTGATAGCGTATGTGATGCTAGTGGTCTTGACGCGGATGACGCCAATGCGAGGATCATTCTCTGAGCCGTCGTGTGTACCATCACCGAGGTCACCGAGCCACGCCTTCAGAGTGGGGCTGTAATGCTTCTTGACCAGCGAGCGGTCGGTGATGACGCTGGAGACGCCTGAGACGGAAGCCCAGTCGCCGGAGCTGTTGATGAAAGCGATGTTGATGTGGGGATCGCTATCAATCTCGTCCGTCTTGTGGGACTCGGTGTTGGTGTGAAAGAGCAGGTCGACGCCACCGTTTTCCTAGGAGCGGGAGTTAGGAAAGGGCTCACGCAGAAGGGGGCTGCAACTTCACGAACCGTAGCGGCCAGGGCCATTGCGCGAGAGACGAGGGCACCGGACTTTGCGTCTCTGGTGGTCATCATGCCGAACTTGGACTTTTCGGCGAACTTGACAAAGGCCTCGACCTTCTCCTTGACCGAGACGTCATTGTCAAGGTTGGAGGCCTTGTAGGGGTCAGCTGTCTTGCTGCCGGTGTCTGCGTTGGAGAAAGACATTGTGATTGTGATTTGAGATATTTGGATATGTTAAAGAGGTCTGTGGTAGTGTTGAATTATTATCAGATCAGTCGATGGGAGTGGTTGTGCACATAGATCGTGAGGAATACGGGAGAAAGGAGTCACTTTGTAGATGAGAAGCCTTGGTCGCTTGACTATTTGAACCCATTAGGCGAGCTGACCTCATCGTCAGAGCGACTTGCGGCAGGCACGACCATTTCATCATCGAAAAAGCACGTTACGTGACGGTGGTCGCGCGGAGGTGAGGAGCTTGAGCTGCCTGAGCTGTAATTAGCAAGACATGATGACGTCAAGAGTGGAGGAGGAACACCTGCGGTTTACTGCGACACCCAGACATTGCTGTGGTAGGGGCGAGACTCGTGGGAACTGTGGCTCAATGGGGACCGCAATGGACGCGTTTTATGGGGGCAATTCATCATTGATCGGCTTGTTTGCCTCGCCTGAGCCTTTTCAATGCCCAGCAATGGCCAGAAGATGGCGCCCGGATGGATCTGGCCTGCATTGAGTGCAGGGGCGTGTTGGGGAGTTGGGGAAAACACGTGATGAGCGAACAGGCAGACGGGGCCTAAGCCTTTCTCATTCGGATGCTTTTGAGTGAGAGACGGATACACTGGATGGGAGGAAGTATTCCAAAGAGATGTTTTCGCGATGGACATGCTATACCTCTTGTAGCCGCTGTGTAAAGGCCATCGCGGGGCGCGACTTGTGTTGCTTCCGTCCGTGCAGGCGCATGTCAAGGGGAAGCAACACGAGTCCTGCCTCCACTAGACGTTCTTTTTTCCGTCGCATGAGCTCCTTTCCTCGCCAATGCCCACCTCTGGCGGCGCGATTCCGGCAAAAAGGTTTTTCTTTCTTTGTTATGCCGTGATAGGTATCCGTAGGCGCGATCCGATCCTGGGTTCAAACATCGATAGGGAGGCAGCTCGGGAAGCTGCTTCGGGTTATCCGCACAGTACGGTCGGCGGTGGCATGTACTCCGTACCGCTCATCCGTTTGCCTTCCTACATGTGCGGGACTCGTGTCATCGAAATGGCAGCTCTTTTCTAAGGTTAACCATGGACTGGGAAAGCCACGAAACTCCATGAAGTTCCCAGCTACTGGAAGTATAACAACATCATGACAAAGGAAAGGCGGGCAGGCAGTGTCCCAGGAGGTCCCTTCCTTACATCAGCCTGCCAGAGTATAATCTCGGAAAGTGTCTTGGAGTGTCTGTTGCTACTTGCTCCTAGCAAAGCTTCGAGCTGGCACGAGAAGCAAGACTTGGAAAGCAAATGCGGAAGGCACCTACCCCTGCGCGCACCCTACCCCCTTCCCCATCATATCCTTCCCCTCTTTTCCCGAGCTCCTTCCCTCTGTCTCCCATGTCAGGTCGGCAAAGGCTCAGAGCGGTCTGTTTCGTTCCCGTCTCTTCCTCTCTCAACCTTCCACGGGAGGTCGCATCGTCATCACCCCATTCGACTGCCCGTAGAAATATGGGAATCTTCCATCAATGCACCTGCACCTGCGAGTAATCGGCGGGCAGTCGCAGCCCACCCCGCTCATCCAGGGCCCCATCAACCAATTACTGTACCTCCTGACCCTTGTTTCGTGGCAGTCGCTTGAGTGTCCCTTTTTTTTTCTTTTTTTTTTTTTTTTTTGGGTTCACGATGGCTGCGCCTGCCGTGCTTGATTCATTGCTTGGGATGAAGGGAAAGGGACAACGCATAACAACTCACAGCACCGGCAACACCTGCCTTGACGTGTGCACCTTCCCATCACCAAGCGCTCTCCCTCCACCCCTGTGCATGCAGCTTGTCGTTGCGTTGAATGAAGAATTCTGACCATAAGAGGTGCTTGCCTCAGTCTGGAAGGAAGCCAGGAAGAAAGGCAGGAAGGAAAGAGCTCCCGCCCGCCTGAAAGAAGCTCTGGTCGGGGTTTCGGCGGACATCGGCAATCGTCAAAGCTGAGACGGAGAGACATTGCCTAGAACAAGTCGGCCGCCGCTGCTGCTGCTGCTAAAGTCTCGGTGGTGCTGCCGCTTCCACGCTCTGTTGGAGTCTGGGCAGTCACTAATTAGCCACCACCACCACCACCACCACCACCACCACCACGACCTCCCGTACTTTCCACCCACTCCGTCCGCTTTCCCTTCCGCGCAGATCTGCCACCTCAAGCGTCGCTTACCTTTTTCCCCCTTCGCCGTCTTCAACCCTCTATTTCCCGCAATTGTTCCTTTAACATCAATTGCCCTCTTCACCACTTTCTGTCATCTCTCTCGGCAGTCCGTATTCTCTTATGACGGACGATACGGCTGACTGCATCCACATCGGTCTTTGCCCTCATAGAGCTGCCTTGCTCCCCATCACCACCAGGCGACGTTAGCGACGCCTGGGGGAAGGCGGATTCGGAATTCCAACGACCGACTCAGCGCCGACTCAGGAGCGGCCTTACAATCACTTCCCGGCACTACTCAGAGTCTTTCGCCAGCTTGTAACCTGGTTACTTACACCCAAGAGTCGGCCAGTCGGCCATCATCACCCGCGGCTGCCGACTGTCTTCGTTCACGACCCGACAACGCTCCATTTCCTCCCTTTCCCAATCAACCGCCAAACCACCCACTTGACTTCTGACTGTGGGCTTGGCTGACTCTCTTCACTCCAACTCCCATTCCGAATCGGCCCCTCCACAGCGTCAGGACGAACGCCCGAACCACATTCTTCTTCAAACCTCCGTTTCACCTTTTTCACTCCAATCGTGGGTCGCAGCATCGCAAGCTCAACTCACTCCGGTTACCCGCCATACCCTGCTTCACCGAAAGTTGTTCCGATCTACCGAAAGTTGTTCCGATCTGTCAATCCCCCAGCATTTCAAACGTTTGGTGGACTTATTTGGCAGCTGAAGTCGTCGCCAACGCTCATCGGGCCAAAAACCGACAGCGTACTTTTGTCTCGTTGAAAAACCTATCAATTTCATCACTCACGCCTCGCCAATCACGTCAATCGGACGCTGTCCGCTTGCATTCGTCCCAGCTGACTAACCCTTTTAAACCTTTTCGAGTTCCTAGGTGGCAACACCTCAACCTCACTACCATGGCGCACCGAGACATGGTGCGTTTGCCCCTAACAGTTGTCGTTTGTGTTGCGCGAGCTAACCGACATTCAGGAAATCATGCCGTGGGAGTGTCGTGACGTGGAGGACCAGGCCGAAGCTCACTACAATCACCCGCTTCGATCCAAGAACAAGGCGCTTGCCGACGAGAATGCGAGACTGAAGAAGCTTCTCCGCGACAACGGCATCACCTGGTCGCCCATCTCTGTGGCGTACCAGAAACAGAACCGCGCTGGTCGACGCACTCGTTCATCCATCTGCTCCGAGACTCACCCGTATCCGTATCTGCCAACCGAAGTTTTGCTGCGCATCCTCAAGTACTCTTTGACGTCCAAAGACCCCATCATTGATCCTCTTTCGAAGCTCAAACCCGAGAACCTGACTCCTCAGGAGAGAAGCCGCAGCAACCAGATTGCCATTCACTTTTTGGCGACATGCAAGGCCATGCACGATGAGGGCAGTCGTATTCTGTGGGGCCAGAATTCCTTCGCATTCACTACTCACGAAGCCGTCCGGAACTTTGCCGATCTGGACTTTGCGTACCGTAAGAACATCAAGCATGTCAACTTTCGCATCATCGCCCAATTCTTCGATGATAAGAAGCGTAAGCACAAGCTCGAGCGATCCTATCACCCTGCCCTCAAGAACGATATTACGCTGCGGACAATCCCTCGCGTCAATGAGCATACATATGCCCGCGGTGGCTTCCGCTGCTATTCTTGGGGCCAGATCACTGATTTCTTGCGCGCCCTCCGCGCCCCCTACGACCCTAAACACGACAAGAAGCTTGTCCGCCCGAGGCTTTTTCCCGGACTCGAGTCTCTCAGAATCGACCTTGTCAACTTCTTGGACGACTTCCTGCCCATGCCCGGCAGCGATCTCCACGACATGGCTTCCCATGAGCTGGGTTGCTCGCTCAACGAGCTGCAGGTAACTGGCTTGCCCATCGATGACGCGGGCAGCAAGGCGACCGCTGAGCTCACTGGCCTCTTGCGCGACGAGGGCCTTTTCCTCGCTGGTCTTCCTTCGTTCGTGCAGTTGAAGAACGCCTTGAAGCCCCTTCCAGGTATATCTAGCTGCGCTCGTGTTGTTCGGGCTTGGAAGACGTTGAAATCAAAGAAGGGCGGTGACGGTTCTTCTGCCGGCGACATTGACTCGGATTCGGAGTCTGATATGGGCCACCACCACCCCCGCGAACCCATTATGCCGCCTGCGCCTCGGGAGACCGACCATCCCAAGTCTGCACCCAACCGAAAGGACTTAACGATCTGGAAAAAGGTTCCCAAGACTCGAGATGGTGAGGAACGTCAGTGGACCGAATTCTGTCGTAGCAGCGGCTATCCCATGGAAGATATTGAAGAGATGATGGGCGATGATGATGAGCTCGGCGTATGCCCCTGCTGCGGCGAGCCGCACCCTAGCCTCCTTGACCTTCTCGAGCTGGACGAGGACGAGCTTTGAACATCAAGGATAGACAATGGCGGACATATGTCCATCTCATTGAAAGCAGAAGGTCATGGATTTGGAGCATCATGAATCACAATCACACACAAAAAGAAAACCGAAAAAAAAACTGATGAGGTATTGTGTTATCATACATGGTATTTGGAGGGTGGTTGGGGTTCTCGGAGGGAAAAGCTCACGGAGTTACTTTGCTCAGGTCTCGGGATTATGATACCACACTTTGCTACAGGACACATAGATACCATGGTTTAACTAGTAATGAGGCATATTAGGTCGGCATCGGCCCATTTTATGAAACTCTGGCGGTTTTCCTGCTGCACTGTGGTCCTCTGGTGATCCATGTGTGAACTTGGATATCGTCGACACTCACGACCCAAAGACCAGTTGCTTCCGTATATGGTAACCTACGGCCACGAACAGACCGACCGAATCAGTCGCTTAATCATGCTCAGCTCTCCATGGTCAGATGAAACTACCTCAGCCCCCTTTTTCTTTCGGAGCTCAAATTAACTCAAGATCACTTGCCAATGATGTTCAACTACGCAGCTCTACCTTCAAGCCAGTAAGCCTCCTTGCCGCTCTATCAATGTCGTTTTGAACTTTGAAAAATACCTCGCGGAGCTTTTAGGCGTCCCGGGCCTTTCTTAACTCGTACCCAATGGGAATAGTCTTCTGGGTAGTTAGTATGGCCCTTCGACTCCGTGGCTGCTGCGGGCACTGAGCCAGCAGTCAGAATACAGGCTCATACCTCTCTGCTTCGCGCTTTCGATCACTCAGTCCGCGTCGTGGACGTTACGCTCGACGTCGAGGTCGTGGTGGTTTCGTCTGATGATGGTATAGAGCTTGTAAGGGTCCTACGTGGCGTCCATATCGGCCAGGCGCGTAGGCAAGAGGGATAGGGACGAGGGAAGGGGGTGGGTTGATTTCGTCCCATTCCATGAAGAGCTGCTCGTCGCGGAGGAGGGGCATGCAGGAGTCCTAGTCCGGACGGCCGCGGAGGGCGGAGAGGCCCGCGAGCTTGGGCGCGTGGTATGCTACCACGCCTCGCTGAGGGAAGGTAAGGCTTAGGTCGGGGGTTGAGCACATATTAGGGTGCCGTTCAGACTTGGTATACCTGAGCTTGCGGTGTTGGTACTCGCTCGGTGGAAATCTGGGCCAGTCTTGGGTAGGGTTGGCTTACAAGTGCTCTTGTGGTTTGCAGTATCGGTTTATTGACAGTTCCTGAAACTGTCTTGCCACAACTTAAAGCACATGCGACCATATCATAAATATAGACCGCACTAAACATTGAATTAGCTCAAATAATGTCTTTCAGTTCTTCAATTGTCATTAGCTTTCAGCTTGACTCAAAGAAATCAGAAGAAGCCTTTATCCTGGCTCCTTATTCATGTCGCAAATATTGACTTGAATGACGAAAAACGCCATTGACGAGATTGGTTCACAATTGCAAAAGGAGCTAGCTTCAGCTGGTCACGTTAGGCCACTGCTGTTGATTTATATTACTGTCGCAGAGTCACCACTAGGGTGGGAAATGGACATAGGAAAACGGCTTGAATATCTACGTGTGAGACTGCCCTGTCCGGAGCGCATAAATACGTATCCCACGCGGTGGGTCGGTCCGGATGTGCGGACTAATAGATATTCCGATTCCGGAAAATCTCACAACGCTACGCGATGAACATCAGGGTATCGCGACATCCCCCCCCCCCCTCCCTCCAAGGCGGAATGACGGATCTCAACTGTTATACGTCTGAATATCGCTATATACAAAAGAATCGCCCTGAAAGGAGTGAATAGGGACGTAAATAATCGTCTTCAAAGCAACGAGTACAAAGGAAATAGTTGTGTGACGCCGCATCGGGTTATAGATAGCAGAAAAAACGGCTCCTTCCCTTATTGCCTGTGAATAACTCGGTCGAATTGGCGGCCTCTGATTGGCCAGTTGACAGTCGGGTCAGACGCCTGCCTCTTTTGATAATATCACTTCCTTCTTGCCCAGCGAGAAGCCTTCTTTTTTCTCTTTTCTTTATCAATAACGCTAATAACCGTATGTTCGAAATGCCCTCCTTTTGCTGCGCGCGCGCGCGCTTTCGCTCGCATCGTAGGCTCCTCACACGATACTGACGTTTAAGAATAGATGCCTCCAAAGAACAAAAAGAAGGCCGCTGCGCGCGCCCGAACCGCCGCGGCGCGTGCGGCTCAAATCAAGAAGCGCAACGAAGCGCGGGGTGAAGGGGGGAGCGGCGGCCCCCCGGATCCCCAGGTTAACCAGCCCGTGGTCCCTCCTCCCCCCGTATGTCTCTCTTTCGGTTGGGTCTTTGGTATCTCGGACGGTACTGACGTGTGAGGGCAGACTCCTCCAGCCGGAGGCCACGGAGACGGAGGGGTTGACGACGAGGAGGGCGGCTTACAGCCCCCTCTTCCCAACGACCTCTCCGTGGGTGCCGAGGGTGAGGTCGAGGAGGATTCAGAGTTGCCTCCCTCCCCCGGCGCCCAGGCCCGCCCTGACGCGGTCTTGCAGGCTTTCCTCCAGCGGCAGCAGCTGGATAGTACGTTGTGCCCTTCCCCATTCGACCCAAACTTCGTGCTGATCTAATTGAACAGAGATGGCGGCCCTCGGGGCTGATGAGGAGGAGAAGGAGGAGGAGGAAGAGGAGGAGGAGGAGGGGGCGCGCGCCAGGACCCCGGAGCCCGCCCTCCGTAGAGACTTCGAGTGCCTGCGGTGCGTTCAGAGCGCACTGCACGGGGACTCTTCGGGTTGGTGCGTGCCGGCGAGCGGCAGCCGGACCCTTAAGTGCCAACGATGTGCGCTTGGTAAGACGCCTTGCATAACGATCATTAAGGGTTCCGAGCTCCGCCGTTTGGTCCGGGAGTTCCTGGTCGCAAAGCGCGGCAACACGGCTCCAAGCGTACGTCTCACACGCGATCTACGTTTGTTCGTTTCTAATCATCTTCCCAGGTCCTCAGCCGAGCAACTGGCGCGTTACGAAGCCGTATCGTGTTTGAGCAGACCCTTCCTCAGGGGGATGTTCGGCGTGGTACGCAGAAGAGCGGCGAGGTGGCACCAGTACCAACTAGTGGGAACACGCCAGTCCCTCCGGCTTCGTCTGGCGGTCCCGCCTCTAGCACGGCTGTTGCCGTTGCGAACGAGGGTCAGGCAGACGCCATTCGGGCCGCGATCGACAGCTTAGTTGGTCAATCGATGCCTGCGTCGGTTGTACCCGCGTACAAGCTCCTTATGGATCAGTACGCGGCACTTCTGGGGGGTCAGCGGCGCTGAATGAAAACTTCTTTCTTGGGCTCCCTTCGGGAGCGAAGGCCTGCGGGCCATAAATATCAATTTCAAACGGCCTGCGGGCATGCTTCTTTCGCTGACACCCCTTCTCCAACGTGCGTGATTCTCATTCGTGTGTTTTGCAACTGGCAATCTCTCCGGGCCACAAGACAGCTAAGCGTGTTCTTGATATGGGTACCGGAACTGTCATTTGGGCAATCGATTTTGGTACGTACATCCGATGCTACCAGGTTCAGAAATCTTTTGACAAAAACAAACGATAGCGGACAAGTATCCGTCGGCCAAGGTTTGACTCTTTGGTGAGGTGCACACGACAAACGGTACCATCTGACAATCTTAGGTCATCGGTGATGACCTTAGCCCTATTCAGCCGGAATGGTGAGTTTGGTTGACTTGTATCACTGTCGTTCATTAGGGTTTTGATGAGTATCTTAAGGCCCCTCCGAACTGTAGCTTTGAGGTGGACGATTTGGAGAAGAGTTGGACTTGGAATGAGCCTTTTGACATTATCAATTGCCGAAGCATGGAGGGTTGCTTTGTAAACGCGCCGAAGATGGTTAAGAAAATCTACCAGTAAGTGCGCATCCCAGCTTTGCATTAACCTACTTGCTGGGGACCAAGGCTTAGTCCCCACACAGAGCCCTGAAGCCGGGTGGCTACCTCGAGATTGGAGGATTGGAACTTCCGCCAGGCTGCGATGATGATACCGTGCCCAAGGATTCATCCCTTTGGAAGTGGCACACACTTCTTCAAGAGGCTGCCGAGAAGATCGGGCGCCCTCTGGAAGGATTGGGAAAGCAGACGGAGGCTATGAAAGAGGCTGGCTTTGTCGACATCACACGCAAGGATTACGTCTGGCCGCTTAACTCGTGGCCTACGGACCCGCATTTGAGAGAGATTGGTCAGTGGCAGTGTGTGAACCTCGATATTGGTCTTGAGGGGCTCTCTCTGGAACTGCTTACCCGCGTTTTGGACTGGTCCAAGGAGGAGGTTCTTGCGCTTTGTGCTGGCGTGCGAAAAGACTTGCGAAACAGAAAGATGCATGCATACTGGAAGATGTAAGTTCTGTTTGATTTTGATTCTTTTGTAGAATACTGTTGCTAATATATGCAGCCACATTGTCTACGCCCGAAAGCCGGAGGAGACTGAGGAGGCTGCGGAAGAAGCAGCGGGACAGGCTGATTCCTCCTGATTGGAGGTCAGCCGAGGATGCGGCGTGCGAAGAAGTAGCTTACTGTCATCATTGTTAGTTGGTAAGCATCCAAAGCATCACGTGTCGACATGGACCTCACCAACTTAGTAGGGTCAGTGAGGGGCCATTCAACCGTGCGCGAAGCTGTTATAGAAAACCATACGATTAAACGCTGATCACTGAAACCGAGTCTACCATTATGGCCTGCAGATCTTTTGAAATGTTGTTGAATTTGGCTCAACCCTGGCTCTGTTGGCCATCTGATGCCAGGGCAACAAGCAACCATGGCGGCCTCCTCACGTTACTAGACTGACCGGCATAGGGCTCGGCACGGCGGATCCCCACATCCCGGCAGTGTCGGCCGTGTGGAGGCACCATCCGCATTTTAAACTCTAAGGCACCGGCGAACCAGCTCAAAGGGATCTTGGCAACATTTTCTAGCTCGGATTCGGGGTACATCGGTGTTACGACAGGGGTCAACCCCCCCGTACGCATACTATCTGTTAATACAAACCTTCCCTTTTACAACCACTTACGCGTCTTAGTGGCTTGAAGTGCTCGTACTTGCCCCATACGCCTCCATAAGAACCTATTCCATCCACCCAGAGCGTACAGCAAGCTTTTCGAAACGTTCTTCCCCTCTCTAACGCCTCACCTCACGATACCCGTCTCTACCCTACTCTCCTTCTACCGACTACCTCGCTCTGGCCCCGTTTCTGACTGTCTTGTTCATCTGAGCTTGTCTAGCGCCAAGTACCCCAAATACCCAACATCCTCGGCTGTCGTCTGATTGTCGGTAAGAAACCAACGTGCGTCAAACAACTTCGGCTTTGCCCCACAGCTAGAGAATCAAAGGACGGCGAGTAACAATCGAGCTGGTGGCCATCGCCATCTCGCCTACGCCACATGCCGCCCCGGAAAGGCAGTCCGAAAGTGAAGACGGGCTGTAGGACATGCAAGTAGGTTTTGCTGCTGGCCCGTTAAGCCTTTTAATCATCTCGAGCTGACACACAGGAATCCAGGGCTCGAAAGGTAAAGTGCGACGAGACCAAACCCAAATGCAAGCGATGCACAACAAGCGGCCGCCAGTGCGCCGGCTACGAGCCGACATTTGAACGTGGCCTATCATGGTACCGTCCACAGCAGCTCACCGCTCATGACCAGCGTGAGGGCAGGGCGTTCCAATTCTTCTCCCACATGGTCGGGCCTGTCCTCTCCGGGCCTATGGACACCTACTTCTGGACCCATCTGGTTGTGCAGTTCAGCCATTTCGAGCCTGCCGTGCGCCATGCCGTTCTGGCCATCAGCTCGCTTTACGAGGACTTCCACGGCGGCGCCCGCGTCACAAGGCAGAAGCCCGGCAACGACTTCGCGCTGAGGCATTATGGCGCGGCGATCCAGCGAATCAAGTCGGCAGAGGACGAGCAGCTCGTGCTTTTGGTGTGCATTCTCTTTATCTGCATCGAATATCTCCAGGGCGACGTCGAGGCAGCACTCCGGCATTGTAAGCATGGCATTGTGATCCTCAACCGGGTGGGATGCTCGTCGTGGGCCCTCGAGTACCTCATGCCGATATTTCGGCGTCTCAGCTTCGCGTCATTCTACCTCGGCGCCAAACCACCGCCGGACGCGGCGGTGCCGGGGCTGATCGGCTTCGAAGTCCCGATACCTCACAAGTTCGAAAGCGTCGCGGAGGCGCAGAGCGCGATTGACGATCTCACGGTACACATGATCGGGTACGTGTCATCCGGAAACAACTCCCCCGCCGACCGACAAGACATCGAGAGAAAACTGCAACAGTTCCGTACGAAATTGAGCGATTTTAACGCGAATATACCCTCATCGGAATCTTCGACAAAGATTGCGATCTGTCACATGATGATGAAGTTCGAAATGGCTCGGATACAGATGAACACGATTAATGGCACGTCGGAGACGAGGTTCGACGAGCACACGGAGGGATTTCGCAGGATTATAGTTCTGGCACGCCACGCCTCACAATTGAGGAAGATGTTTCCCGACGAACGCCCAAAAGCCTGCTTCACATTCGAGAGCGGATTTTTGTCGACGCTTGGATTCATTTCCTCAAAATGCCGCGATTTGCAGATTCGATTGGAATCTTTGGCTCTAATGGTGGACATCGCCGCGCCAAAAGAGGGTTTTGTCGATATCGGCACGTTGTTCAGAGTCGGCCGGCTCGGAGTCGAGCTCGAGCACGGGATTTCCCTGGATGACGGCACGATAGAGAAGGATCCCGCTGCGTTTGCTGAATTCTCTTTCCCGCCGGAAGAGAAGCGGTTCTTCGCGTCGGCGATAGACCACGAGCTGGATGTGATCAAGAACGAGGATGGCTCAGTCATGTATCGACGCACTGTGTCGCTTCTGCGCCGAGATGCGGAAGGCAAGGTACACGCGCGGCAGGAATATATCACGGACGCAATACCAGGCCAAGTGCTGTCCAACGTACCCTGCATGCGGTGTTCGAAGCCTATTTAGAACAGACTGTCTGTATAATGAAAACATCCCCATTGGTTTCTTGGAAAAGCATCGCTCAATGAAGAGGAAGTTAAGATGTGCATGCGCTCTCTTGTTGGAATCGACCGCATGCAGCGCCACATGCTGCGCCCCTCTTCCGGGGCCTCGTACCGAATTGGAAGCTTATACAAGGCGGCCCCGTGCTTAGAAACCCTTCAAAGACCCGCAGAAGTGTTTTGCTGATCGATTCTAGGGCCACCAGTGCTTGTTCCGTGGCATGGTTTGAGGATGCATTGTGTCATGATTCGTAGCGTACGAATCAATTTGCTACGAGACACGGCAAGCCTTCGGCCAAATACCTGCCTCTGTCAAGTGTCCAGCTCGACTAGGAACGAGTGAGGATTAATCATAGCAACAGAACCCTCTCCTGGAAAACTACCTCACATCGTCTCTTACGTTATGCAACGTGCCCGGGCGGGCACCGGTATCGCGAGGTGGCGGTGGGGCTGGTTCGAAGCCGCTAACTCAAAGCCGTGCCACACTGGCTCCATGTTGAACGTGGGGCTTTTCCGAGCAATATTAAACTCGGACGATCGCCAGCTCGCTTTTGGCCCACGCTGCACCGGTCATCGCCTCCTCGACAAAGGACTCTTCCAAGTTGAGGTCGTAATGCTGTTTCGATAGATTGCCAACCCGACGAGATTCCAAAAACGATCAATATGGAGTAGTCCGTGAAGTACAGAGACGTGCCCGGCAATGCCGTGCGGTAAAGGGGATGAAGGGGCTTCGGCCAAGGGGGCAGACTATATCATGGGGCGTATCCTCCCTCGAGGTTGAAGATGCGTTGGGTATCACGGTAATACTTACACTAGCCTCTCGTTCTTCAGCGCTCCCTTGGATACCGAGGTCTATCAAGTACCTATCTCGTCTTTAACATGCCATCACCTTACTGGGCTCTCGTGGCGGCGGTCGCTCCAGCCATCGTCAATGCCGCCACGCTCGCCGATGTGTGCACGACAGCTCATGCGCAAGAAGCTCTTCCCGCGGCCGGCTTCATCTCCGGCATCACGATCGACGCCTCCTCAGTAGAGGCCTCCGTGGTCAGCAACGCCTCTGTCAGCTCCGACTGGTATCCGACCAGCACCATCGAGTACTGCAATGTTACCTTTGCCTACTCCCATGACGGTCTCTCCGACGACAAGGTCCATGTAACCTACTGGATGCCTGCTCCCGAAAACTTCCAGAACCGTTACGTCTCGACTGGCGGCGGCGGCCTTGCCATCAACTCCCAGAGCCAATACATCCCCACGGGCATCATCGTCGGTGCCGTCTCAGGCATCACCGATGGCGGTTTCGGATCTTTCAACACGCAATGGGACGCTGTTTTCCTTGAGGCCAACGGCACTGTCAACTGGCAGTCGGTCTACATGTTTGGATACCAGGCACACAACGAGCTAGCAACACTCGGCAAAGAGTTCACCAAGAAATTCTACGGCGTCGCCGATAGCCAGAAGATCTACTCGTACTACCAGGGTTGTTCCGAAGGCGGTCGTGAGGGGTGGAGCCAGGCCCAGAGATTTGCTGACCAGTTCGATGGTCTTGCCATTGGTGCACCTGCGTTTAGATGTAAGTGACTCAAGTGTCGCAAACTCGAAGTCGACGTACTAACAACCTCAAAAGACGGACAGCAGCAAGTCAACCACCTCACAGCAAACGTCATGGAGCAGACACGCAACTACTTTCCTCCCTCATGCGAACTCGAAAAGATCCTCAACCTGACCATCGCCGCTTGCGACCCCCTCGATGGCAAGACCGATGGCGTTGTTGCTCGGTCTGACCTCTGCAAGAGCACATTCGACTTCAACTCCACCGTCGGCCAATCCTATGTCTGCGAGGCTAAGACTGGTAACAGCGGCCCCGGCGGCTTCGACAGCCTCGAGCGCCGCCAGATGCCCACGAATCCAACTCCAGCCCAGAATGGCAACGTCACCGCCGAAGCAGCTGCTCTCGTAGCCGAGTACTACGACGGCCTCCATGACTCCGAAGGCAAGCGGGTCTACCTTAACTACCAACCCGGCTCGGCCTTCACTGACGCCAGCACCGCCTTCGACGAGGCCACACAGAGCTGGGGTCTGAGCATCTCCAGCCTCGGCGGCGAATGGGTTGCGCGCTACCTCCAGCTCCGCGACACCAGCACGCTCGAGTCTCTGAATAACGTCACCGCCGACACGCTCCGCGACTGGATGCTCTTCGGCATGAATAAGTACGCCGACTCCCTGCAGACAACGTACCCGGACCTCAGCGGCATCCAGGCCGCCGGTGGCAAGATCCTCCATGTGCACGGCGAGCAAGACGATTCGATCCCTGCGGGGTCGTCGGTGCACTACTACGAGTCCGTGAGGCGCGTCATGTTCCCTGGCCAGGGTCTCAATGAGAGCTCGGCGGCGCTCGACGAGTTTTACAGGCTGTACCTGGTGCCCGGCGGCGCTCACTGCGGGTCCAACACGAACCAGCCCAGCGGTGGGTGGCCACAAACGACGCTGCAGACGGTGATTGAGTGGGTTGAGAAGGGCAGCGCGCCGGATACGTTGAATAACACGGGCGTGGGAATCGATACGCTCTGCCGCTGGCCTCTGCGGCCATTATGGTCGAATAATGGGGCAACGTTTGATTGTGTGTATGACCAGGCTTCCATCGATAGCTGGATGTATACGTTTGATTCCTTCAAGGTGCCGGTCTACTAATCTTTTTTCACGTTACTTTTGAAGTTCTACGTGGTTCTGTGGTTTGCGGTAGAGCTGGATGAAATCTGTATGCGGGTCAAGCAAGTAAAATGTATGTCTTGTACAAAGCACATAAATATTCCTGTACATAGGTTCATTACAACATTCTTCAAAGAATGCGCATAATGGCTAAACATTCTTGATCATTAAGTCCCTCCTAAGCTAAAATTGTTTTCGATTTCAACCAATTCCCTGATATTCAACAATCATCCATGGAAACAACCTACAAGTGAGCAGCTGTTTTGTAATATTACACGACACTCTCGAGCATTGCAGACCCAGAAACCGGAAGTCACACAATTTCTCACCATAATCTTTGACTATTCTTTTCTCTTTTCATAGTGTCTTAATCCCATGCAAAACCTAAACGTACCAATCTCGCCTCCTTGAAATCTTCTTCCAAGCTGCAGAACCCTGAGGAAATGCGGGAATCCCTCTGATCCTCAGCGCTGAGAGACCCTAGAAATCGGTTCGAGACACAAGGTTTATCACTCAGAATGTCATACCTGGCCAGTCTTAGGGATCTGAAGGAGTTGGTCACATTGGATCGCCTCTGCCAGGACCACAATGAACCCGACGAGCAACGAGCACACCGCGTGTCCATGAAAATCAAGAATCGCCACTGTATGTCGACGGAGATCGAGGAATATTCCTATGTCGGCTGTGTTCGTCTCACCGGTCGCGGCAGGGACGGCGCCAGTTTCAAACTCAAGTTCCTCAGCAAGGTGATCCCTGATGATCCTAGCCGCTTTGGTATAGGCGATACCGTTGGTGTTATGAACCCCGACTGGATCCCAATGGTACGGCAAAGCGAGGGCTATATCATTATTGAGATTGTGGTTGTTATCTACGATGAAGACCAATTTCACGCAATTTTTCTCTGATTCTCGAAGCTGGACACGTCGAGGGGCATCTCTCATTCCTCATGGCAATGCTAACCTACACCTTTGAAGCTTTTCCTTCAATCCTTCACACAATTCTCCGAGAAAAAGCGGAAATATTCATGTGTAATCCTTCCTCCAGCATCCTCAAGCCTGCGATGCCTGCTGTAAACAGTGAGAATACCAGCATGGAATATGTACCGTGCGGCTTCGTTGCCTACAGTAACAAGGTGGATTAGTCGACTCACAACCCATTTCTCCTCTTTCGATGGATACTAGAACCTACAGACCCCATTCAGAGCTGCCAGAGATGGTATGGCATCACATGGGCCATATAATGGCTTGCCAGGTGCTTAGAAGTCCCGATATCAGAAGAGTGATGGAGCTGAACTAGGATAGCGAGGAGTCGCTTTGCTTCAACTAAGTGGGCGCTGATAGCGCCCGAGCCGGCTACATAAGGATGATAGCTCGATAATCACCAGACTTTGGATATCAGTTACCCTATTTCTAAATCGAGCAATCACATTGGCATACGACCGTCAGGTATGGTTGATGCTCTGAGCCTGGATGCCAACCCCTTAGAATTTCGGAAGACTCCCAAAATATTTGTTTTTGTTCTGTGTAAACATAGTTCTATAAATGCATACATCGCCTGGCAATAACTAGTTTGAAGTTGCGTGCACTGTTTGCTTGGATCTCGTGATGCTCCATAAGAGGCTGGACAAAGTAAACCATGGAAGTCAGAAACTCGGGCAATTGATTCTCCTCGAAATTCTGCCTGGAACTTACTTCCTGATATATCTACCTTTGCCCTCCTCATTCTGTGTCCGATCTAGATCCCGCCAAACCCTCATTTTCCCGCCAACCGTTAAGGAAAGAGCACAGATCAACAATATAATGCCTCTAATCCTTGATTTCCAGGACCCGCACGCCTTACACGGCGCCAACGAGCTTTCTTCAACCGCTTTGAAGACAGGCAGCCACCGCCGCAAACATTGAACCTCGGACGCCACATTGTGCTCTTTATTACTTGTTAAGAACGGAAGTCCAGTCATTCTGTTTGGCCCACTCCTCCCACGTCGTCATGGGACAATCAATACCACTCTGTATTGGTTAGCGTCATTCCTTTACTGTCGGTTCAAGATGAAGCTACTGGAGCTGTCGCTGCTGATTGGGTATCTTACCTTCCTAAGATCCGCCGCAGTCAAGAGATCCATGCCGCCATCATACCCAGGATCAGAGGAGTAAGAAAACATGTACGCGACTTCAATGCCGGTATCCTGCTCCCCTGTCGCCTCAATCATCTCTTCGGGTGAGATTTGCTTGTAGTTAGCCTTAACACCCGTCACCTTGGACCATGTCTCAAGGAACTGCGGCCAAGTGCAGGTTGTTCCTTCCGCCATATAAGCCTTCCCTGGCGGCATCTGGGACACAGCATATGTGAAATGGCCCATGTCACTGGCCGGAGCAAAGTGAGGAATGAGTTTGTCTGGAGAGGTGGTGAACGCCATGGTAAATGTACCGTCAGGGTTCTTAGTAAAGATTAGCATCCGAAGTCCATACAGAGCAAAGAGAGTAGCACACCTTCCCAAAGTATGAATTGGGCAGAATGTTGTAACTTGTGTAGAAGAATCCCGTATGAATGCACGACATCTTGGCCGCCAGCGCGGGATGATTCTCATTCACATAGTCAGGAAACACATCTGCCTTCGCATCAAAGTGATACAGCTCCTTGAAGCGCCCACCACTGCATTTCCTAGCATGACTTAGCGTCGAGACCAGGAACCCGTTCTCGTCGAGTGACTCTGTCGCCGTAGCTGCGGCATCGGCTATGTTGCGGCCCTGGCGGTACTCGACGTCATACGCGAACCTCCGATACGAAATGCCTTGCTCTCGCGCCTTTGCGCGGCAGTCGGGACGGAAGAAGGGCTCCCAGTAGTTGGTGACGCTAAAGATGACGTTGGCGCCGCGGAAGGCCTCTTCAAGAGACGTGACATCCTCGAGGTCCGCGCTCACAAGTTCTACGTCGGAGCCGAGGGCCGATAGGACGGCCGCGGAGGGGGAGCAGGTGTTACGGGTAAGTGCGCGGACGCGGTAGCCTGCGGCAAGAAAGCGGCGGACGACAGAGCCGCCTTGATTGCCTGTGGCGCCGACGACTGCGATGAGCTTTTGCGTCATCGTCTCTGGGGCTTGCCTGCGAAAGAGTGTGGGAGGGGCGGTGAGGCTCGAGGATGTGTGGCAGAGCGGTGATGGTGTGATCGCTTGATTTGCGTGATTTGAGAGAAAGCGACTTGAAATGACATTGGGTGACGTGGACTGCTCCTGGTCTTCCGGTTTCTGGGTTTCATATACTCTGCAAATTGTTAGGTGAAAATGTCAAGAACGTTCAGACAAAGAGGATCAAACTCGGCTGCAAAGAGATCCGCTGCCCCTCCATTGCGGCCACCTCCCCGCCGCTTTTATGACGAGCCAGACCCTCATGCTTTATCTCGGCTGGTTCAAGCACTAGGGTGAGACAGTGTCATCGAGTGAGAGGTCGTAGAGTCAGACAGATGCCTTAGCGATGCATATAGGGTGATATCAAAGCATCGATATAGGAGTGGGGCCATCCTTCTTAAATACTGGACAGCCATTGGCAAATCCCGTCTCTTTAACTTCACAAAATGCTCATAGCCCTTACCGAACATGGAGATGGCGATCCGGAGCGGACCCTTGTGTGGGTTTAGCAACTGACAGCTGAAGGGTCACAACGTGACAACGTACGGGGGCGGCACGGACGTTGCGCTCAAAGCGGATTAGGAAGGCTAACCGGCTGCTCATTGGTGTCCTGCTTGCTCCAACGGGGCTCTTATGGGTTCTTTGTGCGAGGCTTTTCCCAGAATTCTTCTTGAGCTGGGTCCCCGGACGATCCGCACCTACCCGCCCTTTTTTTTTTCGCCGATGGTCTGTCTCTGCTTCTGAATGAATGTGGAGTGACATTTCACCGACCTGTCCCCCCCTCCAAAGACTCTGGACTCTCTTGCTTTCACACTCGGCGTCAAACGGACCAAGGCCCCAAAGGCAACACCACGGTTTGCAGCAACTGCTCCTATCATCCAGGATACCTGGCACATGGCTGCCGATCCCTTTCCTCATTCGATGACGTCGACTCCGTCAACTACCGGCGGTTCCAGTACCGCGGACTCGGGTCGGCCATCGGACACCCCCCTTAGCGCTGAGCCAACACAAACACCGACGCCTT
This sequence comes from Colletotrichum incanum, assembly GCA_001625285.1. Taxonomy (NCBI): domain Eukaryota; kingdom Fungi; phylum Ascomycota; class Sordariomycetes; order Glomerellales; family Glomerellaceae; genus Colletotrichum; species Colletotrichum incanum. The sequence continues at coordinate 90,698 of LFIW01001657.1, forward strand.
TGACTATGGAAACGGAGGCGACGACTCCCCCACGGGCTGCAGCACCGACGAGTATCCAATATTTACTTAACCCGGCCGAAGATGAGACGGTAGCACCGCTACAAGTCGATGTAAGATCCTCGCGCACAGCTGTTCATCGCAAGACCGGGATATGCATGCTGACATGACATCGTTCCCCCTGTCGTACAGACCGATATTGCGAACCCCGGTGAAGATAACGACTCCGCCTACGGTTCCGACAGTGGCACCGCCTACACGGGCTCCATATCCTCCTCCATCTTCCACTACCAGTATGAAAATGGCCGTCGTTATCACGCCTACCGAGAGGGGCAGTACGTCCTCCCCAACGACGACCAGGAGCAGGAGCGCCTGGATCTGCAGCACCACATTTGGCGCCTCCTCCTCGGCGGCCAGCTATATACCGCGCCGCTGCCGCCGCCGGACGACGAAGAGGCCTCTGACATGCGCATCCTGGACCTCGGCACGGGGACCGGGATCTGGGCCATTGATATGGCTGACGAGTTTCCCACCGCGCACATCTACGGCGTGGATCTCTCGCCCATTCAGCCGGAATGGGTCCCAACGAACTGCAAGTTCCATGTCGACGACTACGAGGACGAGTGGACGTACCGCGAGGAAGAACGCTTCGACTACATCCACGGCCGCGCGCTTAGTGGGACGTCGTCCGACTGGGCAAGGTTCTACGACCGCGTCATGGGCGGACTGAAGCCGGGCGGTTGGGTCGAGATGCAGGAGTACGACGCATGGATTTTCAGCGACGATGATAGCTTCGAGAGGGCGGCGTGGACGAAGGAGTGGGTCACGAAGCTGGATGAAGCGAGTAAAATGTATGGGAAGCAAATCAACGTGGCGAGACACCACAAGCAGTGGATGATTGATGCCGGTTTTGAGGATGTGCAGGAGCTTGTATACAGGGTAAGTCTATCCTACAAGGGCATAGCCCTTCACATAGACGAGGATCCTGTGAGAAAAATACTGACGCTCATTTCTAGATACCAATCGGCCCTTGGGCCAAGGACCCAGCCCTCAAGGAGCTTGGTCGTTGCGAGCTAGTTCACATGCAGATGTCCGTCGATTCACACACGCCAGCCCTCTTCACTCGGGTGTTGAACTTCAGTCAGGACCAGGCCAAAGTGCTGATGGAGGGCGTCAAACGAGAGTTCCGGAGCAAAGACTATAGGCTCATTACATGTTACCGGTTCATCACTGGTAGGAAGCCAATGGCGTGATAGGAGCGTTTCGGTGGCGTGATTGTATGCGGTGCTTCACATATAGCATTGAGTGAGCGACTCAGGAGTTAAAGAGTCTTTTATGGAAAGTCAATTCTCTTTTAGAGCAATACCCAGCATTTTGTCCAGCTCTTTCATATCCAGTCACTAGAGTGAATGTTCCTGGGCTTCCAAATGTCTGTTTGTTGTTAGGCCAGATATTTTCAATTCCATACTACCTATAGGCTCAAGAAAAGGGGATGTGTTTTATCCATGAGAGGCATTGCATCGATTTGGTATTGTCTCAAGCGTTAGGTGGGAACCCAAAGAAATTACTGTGCTGTGATATATCACTGAGACATACGCTTGCTCATCCCGCTGTCGCAAACCAGCCCTAATGTCATCATTGGTGCTACATCATTACTGACGTCCGAAGATCTTTATATCCCACCACGCTGCGATCATGCTTACAATCTAGGACCCCATTGGATCGTCTTGCAATGATCAATCTATACATGCACAGAAGCCTATTCTTAGACAATGAGAATGGTATTGGAGAGCGATATTGGGGGTGCCATGGGCGGTCGAAGGTTTTTGGTAACTCTATCTCAACCAGACTGGCCTTAACATGGATACCGCCGCGAAGCTCTCCAAGGTTCGTTAGGCAGAACCCGCCACTTTATTCATAAAATGCGATTCCATGTCCTTTCTCTACCTCTGGAAGCTTTTCGAATCCATGTCCAGCCGATTCTGAAGGTGAATTTGCAGCTGATGGTTGCGAAGCTGGCGCTGTTGAGAATGTAATCCCTGACATACCCCAGGCTGAATGAGTTGTTTCATCATCAGCTTCGGTACTGTTCGGACAGAAAGGGAAACACGAGAGTGTCTCACGTACCTTGACTACCGAGGTTGATAGCCACCTTGGTAAATACCATAATTGACATAAACGGCGAGAGGCACTTGTTTATGAAAAAGCCAATAGCAAGTTTGTGTGCTCTCATCCTCAGCTCAGGGTCGAGTACCACGGAGTATACGAACCAGAGCGAAGGAACCTGACTCACAATTAATACCCCGAGCAGCTCCATGATATGAGCGTCGTGAATAAGGCCACGAATGAACAAGACCGTGTTCAGAACCCGATAATATACCAAGCTCATTCGAATAACCTCAATTGCCGCTGCAATGCGCGTGACCAATATCATCTTCTCGCCTGCGAGATAGAAATAGTTGTTGAAGTAGGCGTTCGATCCCCATCTCCGGCGTTGGCTCAGATAATGCTGTATTGACTGCGGCGCCACAGTCTCGCTCACCGCCCTAGGTACAAATAGGGTACGGAGGTGCTTCCCTTGGGAGAGCATCGAGTATGTAAGTCGCCTGTCGGTTCCCTAGGTATCTTTATTAGCAATGACGGCCGCTATTGTGACATTACAGTGTAGTCTTAATACCAAGTATTGAACCTGGTGAGAAAACACCATGCATCCTGTCACCGGCTCGGCGTATTTCCTGATTGCCCCTGCCATTTCTTCTCTGACTGCGACCATTGTGATGCATCCTGGCAGGCAGGTGACCTTGCCCACAAAGCCTTCTGCCCTTCTTCGAACATACTGCCCGAAGGCATACTTCCTGGTGTAAGTATCCACTCTTCGACCCTAGAGAGGGTAGTGATCAAGAAAGTGTCCTCACACACCTGAAATTGTTGGTAAAGGTTCCAAAATGACCACTCATACCCCGGCTCCAGCTCGACAAGCACAAGTCCACAGGCTGCTATTGCATTTTCATCCCGAGCCACTGCTTCTGCCAACTGAGCGACAGCGCCTTCGTGTACTCTCGAGTCTGCATCGGTGCAAAACACCATGTCGAAGCCTTTGAAGGATATACTCTTGGTTAGGACTGGCAGCACGGATTCCCATAACTCCTTTCTAAGGAGTTGTGTGTAAAGTGGGGAGTTATGACGTGGATAATTAAACAGGTCGTGGCATAGGATGAGAGAATCTTTCTTTCCTGCGTTTCGGACTTTCTCGATGACGATTATCGGAACGTCCATCATAAATCCTGCTTTGATCCGCAAGACACCTCTCTTCGCTTTGAAGGATACGTAAGGCCGCTCAAATTCACAAATGACTCGAGTCATATGGCTTCGGACGTCTCGTGGTTTGCCATCCAGGATGACCACAATGACCTGATGGTGCGGCTCAACGTGATTGTCGCGGAGCGAGAAGATGGTTTTAACGATCTGTTCCTCGCTTTCTGAGTAAGCCGGTATAAGTGAAAGAATCCATAGTGGTGGAACCGGTGTCGGAGGGCGGAAGAAAGATCGGGCCTTTTGGATGAGTGTCCCAAGTATTGATACAACAGTCGACAGAAAGTCCTTGCTCTTGACGAACAAGATGGCTATCAAAGTGAGTTTGGTCTCCTTGCCAAGGATAGCGGCAATGGCCATGCAAATGTTCAAGAGAACAATGACACCTATGAATATGATTTGCTGGAATCTCGTGTGTCTTTTCGTAAGCATTTGAGCTGTGTCAACTGGATCTATAATCTTTGGGTAGAGACAGATATCAGTCATGTCTTTAGGTTGCGTAAGCTGTGAAGTACGGGTACCCAGAGGCTTTTCGAATTCTATGATGGTCATGATTGCAGATTGTGTAATTGGAAGAAAAATAATTGATAAACTGCTTGGAATTTGAGAACGAATAACAGTATGAGCTGATCCGATACTAGAAGAAGAGTTTTGTGGTTGTCAGTTTCGTCGCCATGCGTCTCTGATAGGTTCGGAATCAAGACTATATGATACCGAGCGATTGCGACTTATTCCCTTGTAACAAACATCAGCTATCTATCCTGGCAGTCATATCTTAAGATCGTGCTGTTTGCGTCAATTTCCATGAATTTCCGTCTTTATCTGATGTCTCTGGCCAGAAATTCAGAGCCTCCCATCGAATTTTCCACCACTGGATTGGCCCATTGATTCAATCTCAGTTACTTTTAAACGCAAGTTTTCACTTATTTCCACATTCCGTACCATATAGACTCAGGGTTTGGTTTTCAGAGTCGGCCTGGACTCGCAGAGAAGGATGCTTTACCCGTCGGCTTTATTATCAAAATGGGTAACAGTGCCGTCGACTATTCGAAATTCGGACGTGATCACATCATCTAAGCTTTTACCTACATTTTTCCTGAGTAAGACGAAAGTGTTTTTTCTCAAAACGTTTCCTGTAGCGGTATAACACATAAGATGGGCAGTTTGTCACTTTTCATAAGCGGGCCTTGTGGCTGCAAAGGGTAATGTGAATCGACGTTTTTAGTCCACGATGCAACAATAACCCCTGATCTTATTATCTTGGCACCGGAACATGCGGCAATTTGTTGTAGGTAACTTTTCAGAACTCCATTGTCTGCTGCGTATGGAGAGTTGCACAACCATGGATCACGACGACAGTCCCAGTGAACCAAGTAAATAGGACCATTTCGGTGTCTTCTTAATACTGTTTCTGCATGCGGTAGAAAGAGCCCAGAGAGTCTAAACTTGTGGTCTTTCAATTTATTAGTTTTTCACCTCATAATTGACAACTATAAAAGAGATCCGAAGCTTCGTTCCCCCCAGAACATAAAATTACAGACCAATACCTCAGTTACAACAACCATTTCAATCCCGCAGCTAAGCCAAATAGCAACATCTATACGTTGTCGACCCCACGAAGCCAGAATGTCTCCTCCGGTTCATCTTTCCAACAGATATCATGGTTGGCAACCACTAGAGTACGCAGCACTGAGGGTATCACAGGTGTCACAGCCCGCAACAGTTGAGCCCGAGGTCTCCCCTCTCATCGCAGTCTTGGGTGTGGGATTCGTTGGTGAGGGGCTTGTTGACTCTTTCTCTTCCCATTATGACGTTCTCGGTTTCGACGTTAATGCAGAGAGAGTCAACGACTTGCGCACTCAGTACCTCATGAAGCCAAACGTTTCCTTCACTATGAATGAGGCAGATCTCGGCAGAGCAACCCACTTCCTTATCTCGGTACCGACCCTTCTTCTTCCGGACAGGTCTATTGACCTTTCTTACCTGCGCAACGCCTTGTCCATAGTCAAGAAATGGGCTCGAAAAGGGTCAACTGTCGTCATTGAGAGCTCAGTTGCTGTCGGCCATACGAGACAGCTACTAGGCCCCATCGCACACTCGCGTGATCTCTTTGCTGGAATGTCTCCTGAGGTGAGCATATTCTTCTGGTCTCTTTCATTCTTGTGTTCCAAATAAACGGTGTGCTAATAAACTACAGCGCATTGATCCAGGCCGCACCGAGCCACCGATGTGTTCCATTCCGAAAATCGTTTCCGGCTTAGACGACGTAACTCCGGGTTCGCTAAACATGATCTCACGACTCTACAGCCGCGTCTTCGACCGCATTGTCCCGGTATCAAAGCCCGAGGTCGCTGAGATGACCAAGCTTTACGAAAACTGCCAGCGTATGATGTGCATTGCATACGCTAACGAAATGGCCGATGCATGCACTGCGCATGGCATTGACGCGTACGAGGTCTCTAACGCTGCTGCAACCAAGCCCTTTGGCTACCTACCCTTCGAGCCCAGTCTCGGCGTTGGCGGGCACTGCATTCCCGTCAACCCCTATTACTTGTTGTTCAACAGCGATTTCCCTCTGCTCAGCGCTGCTGCCAATATCATGGATAAGAGACCGGCGAAGATCGCCCTTCGCGTACTCGATAGCCTATTCGAGAAGGCCCAAAAGAGAGAACAAGATGACTCAGATGCGGGCGTTATCAAGCGGGTGCTCGTTGTTGGCATCGGTTTCAAGGCTGGCCAGAGTCACACCGTCAACTCACCGGGTCTGGGGCTCGCGAACGAGCTTGCCAAAAATTGCAGAGTCGACGTCATGTTTGCTGACCCTCTTGTTCGCCAGAGCGATGTACCGCACATTCGACGGCTGTCTGACAAAGACTGGAATCGCAAGAAGTTGGGGACCTTTGACATGATCATAGTTTCTAATAAGCAGTTGGGCCTGGACTTTGATGTGCTGAGGGAACTTGATGGTGTGGCTGTTCAGAGGTGGTGTCAGTAGATTAGACATGTATCTGTTCTCTTTCTGTTAACCCCGCCTTTCTGGAAATAATTTCGCAAGCTTATTTACAAGATGTACGTGCTAGGCTTTCGCTCGGTTGTGAGTTTTTTCAGCTTGCCATTATTAGCAAGCAAATGTTTGTTTATCGGTAGTTGCACAACGCTCGACTAGGTGCTACGCTACAACTTGTATTTTACGCTATGTGCAGCGAATAAATATAAGTGGCTTAAGTTTCACAACACAAAGGCACATTTCATGAGGTGTTGAGAGTATTTGGGTATTGCGATCGAATCCAGTGAACAGAGGACACTCAAATATGCTCGTAGCATTCATGGGACCTCTACACGACTTAAGAAGTGACTTTGCTAGCTGATGTTATTTTTGCTATACACACCATAGACATCACGGTCGTTCTGTATGTCGCTCATTGACAGTTTGCTCTTCCATTGGGAACGGAGATCCCTCATTGTCACGGTGTCATTTCCATCCTAGTGGAATGGTACGACGCGGTCTTGGGATTGAGACGTTGGCTGCTCTCGTTCACGTACCCACGCTTTACGTTACCAATGATCCAGACTCAACCATAGCCCATGTTGTTGAGTACTATGAATTCTCATAACCCATCCTCTAGTCCGTATAAGTTATGGGTGACTTGCTGGCGTGTGTACCAGCTATTTTATATTGGACAACATGATATCGGAGATGTGACCGGGGTTATCCATTAGCAATCGGTGACGATGAATTCGTACTAGTTACATCTCTTTCTTGAATTGATGCTTATTGTCCATTCAATCTGTCGAGGAGCACTTCATGATTGCCCTCTGGATACTTCAAAAGCCTTCGGAATAGACGCAAGCGAAAAGCGCGAGGTCTTGTGCAGATTACATGTCGTCCAGCGACCGAATCATTATCTATCTACTAGATTATGCGCGTCGCACCATGTTAAGTTGTTGCAACACCTTGCCAATAACCGGATTCATGAAAATGAAGTCTTGCAAGCTTGACCAGCACTCCAGCTTACTGAGCAGCTTAAGTCGCGCTCTTGGCGTTGTTACGGATTTGGATGCGGCGAGCCTCAAGTCATGGAGCATAGACGCCGACGTACTCTAGTTTCAAAAGCTCACCCGCTCCGTTCAATAGCCAACCGCCCAGAAACCCGGTCACAGTCTCGTGTGTACCGCCGGAGTCTCCCAGATGTGCCACCTCCCCGGGACCTCATGAGCCAATTTACCCAAATCCGGGTGCGCAGAAGAGGGGTTGCATACACACACATACATGTGTCCACACCTACGCCGCTCTCCGGCAGGAGACGGATGACCATGCCAACTCTGGGTGGAGTCACTAGCATCATTCGATCGTTGCCCAGACTTCCCAGCCACTCCTCCATGATCTCCAATTGACCGATTGTGGAGTATCTCAACGGTCTTGTTGTCGTATTTGGCAGTTCCCTCTTCCACTGCCTTCTAACGATCATGCAACCGACTGCCAGTTCATGGGTGAACTACCAATATCAAAGAGAGCGAACTTTGAGAGTGTGCAAAAACGCAGCGTTAGGGTCATTGTTTGCTTGTCAGGGGTGGGTTTCGTCCAATTAGAATACCGCTTCAAATTTCTGTTGGTGCAAGCTGACGGACCAAAGGCCAAAAGCGCGTTGGTTCGCTGTTTTCTTTTTCCAATATCAGCTACCAACAGACAATTTCCTCTGAAGTCTCCACGATTCCCACCTTTGTTCTCCAGCTCTCCCACCTTTGGGCGCGTGTTTTCCCTAATTCATTCACGTTGGAGAAAAAAGAAAAAAGAAGCCATAATGTCTACTTGCGGCTCACTTATCATCGTAACACTTCAGCTTGTCTAGAAGTCTTTAGTTTGTGGGAAAACCGCAAGCTAATGATATCTGGTCCTCTCGATTTCAATTGAGTTCTGGGCGACCGAATTTCCAGCATGTCTGCTCCAGACACATCTCATACTTCGGCCTTCCTCGAAGCCGAGCCGGCATTCGACGCCGACGCCGACGCCGACTCTACCACGACAAGCGCCGACGAGGCAAGCGATGCCGAGTCTGCTGGCTATGAGTCTGATTTGGATTCCGCTCTAGGAGCCGAGGTGCAGCCATCCACCATGTCTCTCCGCAGCAGCGTTCTTCGCTACCGCGAAGAGAACGGCCGCACATACCACGCCTACAAAGACGGCGCCTATCTCATGCCCAACGACGATCTCGAACTCGACCGCCTAGACCTCCAACATAACCTCTTCCTCCTCACAATGGGGAACAAGCTTCACCTATCTCCTTTGGACCACAAGAAACCGCCTCAACGCGTCTTGGATATCGGTACAGGGACCGGTATCTGGGCTATTGACTTTGCGGACGACAACCCAGCATCTACTGTTATAGGTGTCGATTTGAGTCCGGTGCAACCGTCTTACGTGCCACCTAATGCGTACTTCCAGATCGAGGACATTGAGGAGGAGCCGTGGTCATTTTCGCAGAAATTTGATTTCATTCATAGCCGAATGAACACAGGCGGGGTCCGAGATATTCCTAAGTTGTTCCGACAAGCTTACAAGAACATGAAACCTGGAGGATGGATAGAGGTGACAGACGGTGCGACTGCTACATCCGATGATGGGACTCTGAAGGAAGACTCAGCACTTTATCAGTGGAACCAGTTCCTGTCAAAGGGTACGGAGGCTTTGGGTACGCCGTTTGGCTCAGCTCCAAAATATAAGGAATGGCTTCAGGGGGCAGGGTTCATAAACGTGAAAGAGGTCATTTTCAAATGGCCAACAAACCCATGGGCCAAGCATCCCAGGCACAAGGAACTCGGTACGTATCATACCATATCCCCCACCAAAGGCCGAACATAAAGAACATTTTGGTTTTTTTCGATCCTCCGTTGCAAAATATTGTTATATTGTAGAATTTCATTAACGAGCTGTCAAGGTACTTGGAACTATGAGAATATCATGATGGGATTAGAGGGTCTCTGCATTGGGGTCTTTACTCGTGTGCTGGGGTGGCCGAAAGAGAAGGTAGACGATTTTCTGGCGGAGGTACGGAACGATCTGAAAAATAGAGAAATTCATGCGTACTGGCCTATGTGAGTATCTCCCGATCCAGTTGGTGCAACCTTAGGCTAACCTCAATTATAGCTACGTGGTTTATGGGCAGAAACCATCATGAAACTTGTGGAAGCTAAGCACCAATACTATTAAACAAAACATTTTTTCGGCTGACTTAAGTCTAATCCACATTCTGCTACATTAAGTTATCCAGGACATGCACTGATAACAGGCTTGTTTTATTATACGGCAGAACGATGCTCAGATTGCTTGAATAATGTTTGCAGCTTTGCCTCAGCCGGAAGCACCCTCAACCTAGAACTTCAGGGGTTCTTCATTAGAGTCCTTCACTAACATTGCCCTCGAATGAGGATGGTTTAGACATTAGATACTCGTCTGTTCCCTACGGGAATCACGCCGTCTTGTGAGCTGTGTGGTCTACGAGCTACACAGCTCAGTCGATCTATACACAAAATGGGCCGAGGAGCTTTGGTAACGTGCACACCCTCGTCTTCTGTAATACGTGAACTTGGCTGCCAAAGCTTTTTTATTCTTTTGCAAATATGCAATGGCAGTGTCTGCATCAGGTGTCAAGTACGGCTATGGTTGATATTATATAGGAGCACCATCGCTTTTAAAACCCAAAAGAACAACGCGCTTGACACTTTGTTTTCTGAGCACTTACGCATTGTATAGATCAGGTACAATTTTATTCGTTCTTTACCTTTCAGGTAACTGTAGTAGTCATCACCTACGCTGTCGCCTAAGCAAGAATCAGCGACGGGCCGCCCATCACATAAGGTGTAGGGGCAGACTTCATGTTGATAGCGGAGACCCCTAATATTTCCTGCTTGTTGGAACTAGGTTGTCAACGTAACTAAGGAGTACAAGATGAGGTGGAATTTTGAACCGGTGGGTCTGTTGGTAGGATACTTTAACAGGGTAAGTTTGATCATTGAGAATGCCAGTCATACCTGGGGCCTGGTAGGATCATGTGGGATCATGTGGGATCATGTGGGATCATGTGGGATCATGTGGGATCATGTGGGATCATGTGGGATCATGTGGGATCATGTTGGACCAAAAATGGAACTCTATAGGCAGCGAGTTTAGTTGGTGAAAACTTATCAAATCCGCTGCAGGTACTAGAATCGAGTACTTGGAATAGTTAGAAGATCAATGCCTACTGAAAGCTGAATGACCTTACGATTGAGAAGACAAATGATCGTCAATCTCGATACTTTGAAGGAAAAAGCCTCAAGCCTGTCTATAGTTCAGATACTCCTTCATCCCAACTGAGGGAATCATCAAAGCATCAGAATTCCATAAATAGAGCCAGGGTAGCCGCCAACCCCAGAGTAAATATCAACTGGCCATCCACCATCCGTTTTATCATCCCGTCACTTCTTTTCGGTTCGGCGCCAGACAGCTGGCCGCACCGAGGCTCTATCGATTGTGGAAACATCACGACAGTGCCGTTGCCAACGTCTCCCGTCGGCATCGTTGCGTTACCCCCAATAGTGAAAGACGTATTCGTGGACTCGAACCCATCTCTCCTCCCCACTAGGACTTCAACACTGCGGAACGCAACAGCAGGAGCATCTTGTGCTAGGAAATGACCCGCTGTGGAAACAGCAAGATATGTTAACCCTCTCTCGGAATGTACGGTTCCCATAACACCTGCACCGGCGAGGTTCTCCGGGTTGTTGTTATTGTGGTAAGGCACATAAAGTGGTGACGTTGGCTTTGTTTGAAAACCCAATTGTCCGCCCCAAGTCAGATTCTGGATTGTAAGAAGCGTGCCATCGTCGATTAGTACAAAGTCTTTGGTGCCATGGGCGAGGATAACGTTGCGTGTCTTGTCGATAACGTTAGGCAGCACAGGTTGACTACCGGGCCCTTCTAGGATGGAGTTGTCCGTTCCATTGAAGAATACCGGCGTGTCTGTACAAAAAGCCCATTCCTTATCCACAGGAGCGTTGATAGCACGCTTGACATCCTCTCGGTTGAAGTACACAGGCCCAGAGCCTTTAGGTCTGTACATCGAGCCGTCACTGAAGCCCAGGGGATCATACTTGAGCGGACACAGATTGGTGACAGTGTAAACGCTGAAGCAAGGCGTGATCTCCGTCGCGGCCTCCAGGACCTTAGTCCAAACATCACACTCCGGCTTTATATTGCCTTCTTCATCGACGCCTGGAGGGACCCCTGGCTGTAGCCCAGCCGGCGGATAGACGAGATATTTTCGCATGTACTCGTCATAACCGCACTTTTCGTTCACCTTCTTCACCGTCTGGCGGAACGAATCGTTGAAAGCCAGTACATTCTCCCAGCGATCAACGAATGAAGCCACAGGAATTTCCTCGCCAATGCTGTCGACTGAATAAACTCCATCAAAAATCTGCATGCCCGCGACATTGAAATAGTTCTTGTCGTTACTGTCGAGCATGGCGCTGGCGATATATGGGCAGTACATGCCGCTGTAAGAAGAGCCCGTGACGTAGACTTTGTAGCCCTGCATGGCGAAGGTGTCGATGAAGTTGCGCCAGAAACCAAGAAATTGTCGAGCGACGTCAAATTCGTCCTTTGCATTTGGCGTGCCCTGAGAGAAGCCTGCACCGATTGGCTGGTCTATCCAAACAACGTTGGTGATTCGATGCCAGCTCCATTTGTTTTTGATGGGTTTAATCATGCCAGGTTGCCAGAGCATTGGGCCATTCTCTGAGAGAAGTTCTCCAGTTGAAGAGCAGCCGGGCTACAGAAATAAATCAGCAATCGAAATATACAAGAACTGTGTCCTAGACTTACACCTCCAGTCAGCCAGATCAGAATCTCTTTTTCCGCTACTTGGTTTTCAGACGGAAAGAACCAAAAGTATAGCTTCCCGGCAGTATCATTGTTCTTGTCAATGTTGAGCAGTCCAGCGTATGACTCGCCAACGTCGAAGTCGATTTCAGGAATCGTGGTGCCATTTACCACAAACTCTGTGCACGTCGAGGTCAGCGATGTGCTTAACTAAAGATGGAGGAGATGCACACTCTGAGTCTTGTTGGTGAGGAACTTTGGCCCCCCTTGAGCCTTGCTCACAATATTTTGAGGTATATCTTCCTCCGGGCTCGGGTACTGCTTCTGAGAAAACGATGGTTTGTACTGTTTCAGATTCAAAGTAGCAGAAACAGTCACAGGAAGCAGAAAAACTGCATGAAGCCAACGCATGTTGTAAGATGGCGCTGTGTGGTGAGGTTGGGCCGTCGATACCCCTTTACCTGTTTTGAGCGATTATAACATCACCCTCGGCGATGTAACAAGCAGTTAATGGTGGAAGTGGGGTATGGATGGCTCTGCGCTGGCTTTTAATGAATCACGCCAGGGACATTTAGCATTCTTCGGAAAGGCACGATGCGCGTTTCAAAGTGCGCCTGTGGAGGGGATCAAGCTCGGGCCCAGGAAACGCACATCAGTGTCACCTCAACTCAGTTTCGCCCGAGTTTGTACCACTTGGCATCGGACCGTCAGACGGAAGGATCTTCTTAAATCTTAATCAAGTCCGGCGGAGATTTCAACGTATGGGGCCAGATAAAGTTGGGAGACCCTGGCGTGGCGGGCTAACAATTAAGTTCATTGTATTGGTTCTGCAAGTGTTGCGAGGCAGACACAAACTAGCTTCTTGCGATTTCAAACCTACAATGTTTCGGTAGCTAATTGACGTTTTTACTTATCAGATTGCGAGACAAGAAACGATATTCACGGCACGGTTTGGAACCGGAATGACCGACTGGATCGTGAATCACACCGAACAATGAGCAACACGTAGAAGCATTTCGGAACGACTCTAGGATAATAGTTTCGAGTTTTGGTTTTAGGAAAGAATTGGTAAGATTGCTCATTTATAAAAGAATACACCTGAGATTGCGCATTGTATTTTTGGGCTTGAAAATTGGCATGGAAGGTGGATGGAATTGGAAATAATGAGTTGATAACAAAACTTGTGAACTTTTATAAGAGAATGATGCTAGAGCAACTGCAAATCTAGTCTTTTTTCGTATGAGACGACTTTGTTAATGCCCGAAGCCTTATGACAATCAATATCCGGTTAGTAGTGAAAGCGACCTCTTGGTGATTATCAAGTCCTGATCATTGAAAGTTTCTCATATTGGAAGTTCCTCGCCGAATTCAGTCCTCTTGAATAGCAATATTAATGTGACTAGAATCACCAACAGGTAGAACAAAATTGTTTTCCGTGGTCTTAACAAGACCTGTTAGCTCAGTGATGCCGTCAAAGCGGCGAGTTAACTTCAAGTGGAGAGGACCCGTTAGCTCTACAAATCCGGTGGATCTTTGGGGTTGTAAGCATTTTGAGGAGGATGTGGCCGTTCGATCGCATAGCGAATTTCTATATCAAATCTGGATTCGAAAATAGGTACACGATACGTGGAGTGAGGGGCAATTTCGCTTTTTTCTCCACAGAGCTGTGGATATTGTTTGACAATGCTGATGGAAAAGTGTGTCTCTAGCGAAGAACGTAGGACCACGCCAGGATAGGACATGTTGCACTTTTGAGTCTTCTAAATATGCCCGGCACGTTCTCGGCAAGCACATCGTCAATCCGGACCAATCCATAAAGCGTCCGATGCGATGTGGCACTGACAAGCCATGTGATAATCGCTTGCCATCATCACTCCTTTTATCGCTGCCTGCTTTCTAGTTGCTGCAATATCTCTTATATGCCAGCAATGTCCGTTGAGCATTCTTCTGGTTTCTAAGTGCTCGTGTGTTGCATTTCCTGATGCGGTCCCTCGCTATCTTGATTATCTAGTTATGCGTTCGAACTAATTTGAACATTCGAAAACTCCCGTTTGACTATTCGATATGATCTGTAGCAGCTTGTCATGACTAAATTGATGCTTCTTAGTGCTTTTGACTGGTGGGTCGGGGAGGTTGCTAACAGCTTTGCTTGAAAGGTTAGCATCCTGGCGAGTGAATCTGTCCTTGGAACCCGCTCTCCTGCCCATCTTTACCAGCCCTAAGATGTTTTTTTGTAATAGCAGCGGGTGACTGTATGGCCATTAAGAGTTGATCGGCCTCTTGATGCCCGACTTTGAGACCTCTCCATAGATAGATGTCAGGGGCTGCGGTACGAAGTGAGAAGGTTAACGGCAAGATAGGTGTAAACTGATGACTGCATTCATCTCTGGCCTTCTCCCAATTAATTGCTGGGGAGCTGGCCTTCTTATGGGTGGGCACCGGTGACAAAGCGGTCCGGCACCGGTGCTTAGCGCCATATCTCAGGTCTTCCTAGACACTCTAACCCCCTAAATACCCAATGCCCCTTTCTGGCTCGTGACAATAGAATACTGCAACCAGCGAGGACAAATATGCCATCAGAGTGCTGAACTCCCATCAATGTTTTCTCAGTTCTTACATTTCAGGTAAAACTTGCTTCAGGCTGTGTGGTGATGTATGGAAGCTACCTTGCTAAAGGTAAGACTAGAGCGTAAATACTGCACTTTTAGCTTTTGCGATGCAACAAGTCACTGGTTTTTTATCCTGCAAATAACCATGAACCCGACCCCCACAAATGCATGCAGGAGGGTTTAAGGATGGTTATAATCGGTAATAGGTCAGAATAGTTCTGTCTAGGAGCTTGATTATTTGCCAAGCGGTTGACCCGTCGATTCAAACTTTTATGTGTAACTTAATTGATGCCTGCTTTATTGTCTTCCCTTGTCTCTTTGTGCTTTCCCTTGCATCAGTATTGTTTTGGGCAGAAACGATAAGTAAAGGCATGAAAACTGGCATTAAGGGATCAAGGGATGTAATGAAACTACGGAAATCTAGCGATAGAGCAACTAGTGATATCACTAATAACGCCAGGTTCTAGCATACGAGTGAGTGGTCAACATCACTCCAGAGCTGCTGAACCTTAACTCCACGTTATCACTTGTAAAATTCAGAGCCTACGGCGGAGTAGTACCTGACTGAGGTAACATAACTACATAAAGCTTCGTATTTAAAACTTGACAGAAGCATAGAAGCACAGAATATAATAAAAGCAAATCTATAGTAGCACTTCGATACGTTAAAAATTTTAGCTTACGCGCAAAACCGATGCCCTATGAGGTCAACATAACTTTAGCTAACCACAATCGAAACAACTGCGCAGCAAAAGTACAGGTCCATCCAGGATTCGAACCTGGGCCTACGGAAGAGTCACAGAATGAATCAGAATCCGACGTCCTCACCAACTAGACTAATAGACCCTCAAAGGCTGATATTGGCGCAATTGTTGCGAGCTCGCAGCATGATTCTGGATCCCATGTTCCGCTGACAAAAGGTTCTCTACATTTGATGTTTTGGAGATTACCCACAGACGGACCGGACCACCTTTCCTTCTTTGAGGGTGACCAAGAAGCTCCAATTGCGTAATACAGTCCAAAAACGTGACACCATCTCACGTGTGGGCAAGGCATATGCGGTGGCACACAAACACACACACGCGGGAGGGCAAAGGAAAAGTATTTGCCGGTTCTTGTAGATCTGATGGAATTCTTGATACGGTGTTTCCGTTCGCCATAATAGTCTTCGCAAAGATCTGCCAACAACAATCTAGCAGCAGTCTCAGGGTCAACTCGACCCCCAATAAACTTGGAACACGAGTAGTCGAAACACGCGAGTTACCGGCGTCAGATGAACAGACTACTGAACAAAAATTTAGAAGTGCGGTTAAGCTCGCCGGTAAAGAAGCCTTGAGTTTGGAATTTTTTTCGGCTACTTTGTCCCCCACTTCACGGGCCATCATACATCGTTCCTTATTACGATCTACCCTTGCGCGCATGGGCTGTCATCGGAGGTAACCTCGGAAGGATTATCGGATCAGATAAGATGGATCTGATTAGACAAGCCGGATCTGATTCGAGGAGCTCCCCACAGCGAGCGGTGGGCTGCTTTCTATTGGTCCTCTCCCCCCGTCTTCTTCGGCAGTTGGGGCTTCATACTTGCTGAAGAGGAAAGATCAGCGGATACCCTGCGACATTCGTTGTTGCGCACAAGCAGGTTGTGCTCGGAAGGGTGGTCAGAAGCTTTCATCGGCTTCCAGGAGTTAGCCCTGGAAAAAAAAAATGGCGCACATTCATGAAGGAACTTGCAAAGTCGTCGTGTTCTCCTTGAGCCAAACTTGCTGTTCTTTCATTTATCGAGACTAGTCAAGATACTTGCACCTTTTCTCCGGTTTCCCCTTGATCGCAAAGATGGCTCTGCTCAGGTATGCTACGATGCAAAATGTCGAGAAGCTCAGCGCGCTATTGCAATCGAAGCTTCTTGTTATGGCCATGATCCCGCTTCTGGTGGTTTGCTATCTTCGACGGACGAAAGTCCCTACCCTCGATATTAAGCAGTACTCGCACTTCCCTCAGCCAGAAGAGGCAGATCCGCAGAGAGGGCATTGGCCATGGATCGAGAAGTCTGCTGCTCTGGGTGATCCTCGAAGGGCTTTTGGTAAGTTTTCAGTTGTGTGTTTATCGTTCTAAGTTGAGATCAAAACTGATTGGCCAACCTAACACCGTCCAGACGAAATCCTATACGAACAGGCACATAAGCTCGGATTCCCACCTGTACTCCTCGTCGACTGGCGACCTATCGAGAAGTTCCTGATCTTGTTTATCCTGGACAATGAGGTCGCCGAGCAGATTACCAAGCCATCGAAGCAGTATAGCACCAGCGTACCGAAACACCCTGCCATACAGCACCTAGCTCCTCTAGTTGGAGCACGCTCTCTCGTTACAACGGACGTGAGCTTATACCCTCCATAGTAACCATGGTTGATAACACAAGGCTGATCGCAAGTTGCGAAATAGGGCGAGGAGTGGAAGGGCTTGCGCAAAAGAATCCTGCCTGGTTTCCAACCGCAGCATCTTCTCAGTCTTGTGAAGGTCATTATAGATAAATCACAAACCTTTATTGAGCTTATGGAGCAAAAGGCCACCACTGAAGAAGAGTTTTGCATGGACGAGTACACCACGAATCTGGCCTTTGACGTTATCGGTAAGCCCTAGTGAATCCCTGGGAGAATCAATGGCTTACTTGTCGTTCCCAATAGGCATTGTCACGTTCAACATGGATCTCAACGCGCAAATTGATGGCAAGCAGAGTGATGTGTTGTTGACATACCGTGCATTGTCACAGGCTTTCAACAAGCGGGTGCCGGGGAAACATTGGTTGCGGACATACTTCACCGAAAACGAACGAGCAATCAGACGTCTTGACAAAAAGCTCGATGGCATTCTCAAGGAAGAGATTTCTAGCCAGCACAAGAAGCTATTGGCTGGTGACGCAACGGCATCCCGAAGTGTAGCGGCACTGAGTTTGCACGGCATCGATGTTCTAACCCCCGAGATCCTGCAACAGACTAGTGATACTCTGCGAGGCTTCCTCTTCGCCGGTCACGACACAACGAGTATCCTATTGCAGTGGTGTTTTTATGAGCTGCACAGATGTCCTACCTCAGCAAAAGCTTTGAAGGGTGAACTTGACGAGGTTTTCGGAGCGGACCCAAATCCAAAGTCTGTCATGGAGCAGCTTTCAGGTCCTGAAGCTGGAAAGCTGTTGGGCCGTCTACCTTGTAAGTGAAGAGCAACTCCACATCTATCCCCAGACCATCGAATGCACTCAAGCTGATTTCCGATATCTCAGATACCGACGCAATCATCAAAGAGGCTCTAAGACTTCACCCACCCGGCACCACTGCCCGAGTTGCACCTAGAGGGTCTAACACAACTCTGACTTTGCCGAATGGACAACAGCTCGTAGTCGATGACCTATGTGTAACACCACGTGCATATGTCATCCAACGCCACCCCAAGACTTTCGGCGAGACCAAGGACGATTTTGTTCCCGAACGGTGGCTTGGGGAGGAGGGAGCGAAGATTCCAGACAGCGCATTCAGACCGTACGAGAGGGGACCAAGACGTTGCACTGGATCAGAACTTGCGAACCTTGAGGTGCGAATTGTCTTGGCATGTGTTGCGAGGTACTTCGAATTCGTCAAGGTTGGCCAGGGCGAGCTGGACCTGGACGAGAAAGGACTACCCGTGCTCAATGAGAAGGGCTTCTACAAGACCAAGTCTACCATGTTCTCTGTAAGTGACCTGAGAGGAGTTATGGCAGTTTTGAAGCCTTTTCTAGTACTAATTTCTCATGTTTCTCTAAAGACTCACCTTGTTACCGCTAAACCAGTTGATGGCATGAAGGTCAAGGTTCAAATCAAAGAGCAGGCGTAATTATGCCGGCGCCCCATCATAAACGGCCGCGAGTATCAGAAGATGGGAAGACGGTGGAACAGCCAGACGGGGCTTTTGAATTTCTTCGTAATATCTGCTAATGATCTCGTACTTGATTTTGATGGATTAAGCGAGAAAACAGAGGAGAACATCCTTGCATAGAAGCAGAGAGTTGGGGGCGGGGGGTGCATCCTGCTCCAGCCTCCAGGAGGACCACGTACTCAGGTACCCTATGAGGTGAGATAATGACACCACTCTGGGTTAGCAAAACGTAGTTAGCCCGCAGTTATCGGAAGGCAGGGGGTAGCCCAATCGTTAAACAATTCCGTGATTCTTCTCATTGTCTTTATTTCTTTTCTCATTATAACATCTACGGACGTTCTTTGTCAGTTGTCGTCGCTCTTATTCCGTTCAAATACCAGGACAATAAAGCTACATCGGCGCGAGCGGAGCAAGTGATCAGAAAAGCTAGATGTTAAACCATGCCTGTCGTATCTCGTTAACATTATGCCCTATTGTCGTAGGCCTAGGTTTTGAGTATTGGGTTGCACTAGAGTCCACCGTGTATGCGTACTGCAGGAGGGCCCTCCGTTATCGGCGTTTTAGCCCAGCATGTGAAATATATACCCAGGTATTACAAGCGAACTTCTAGTTTTTATCTTTCTCGTATATGTCCACTTTCAATGGGGCACAAAGTAGACATTGTAACCATATCTGACGTTGCAAGCATAACACTACCAGCGGCGTCATTTTACGACGATCTCTAATCGTCACGGCTCTCAAACGGGTGAGATGATCCTGCATTAGGTGAAGCATGTTCCCAAATCTCCCAAACGCCGTAGCTCAAAAATTTGAAAGAAAATTCTGGCTATGCCACTGACAACAGCGATACTACCCTACTAGGTACCCTCAAAGACATTTTCACACCTCAATTATACGAACTGAAGTTATGACTAATACTGCTCACGGCGTTACGTGTTGTTTTCAACGGTAGACTTTTACCATATTAAATGGCCTTGGGTCTCACACCTGCTGTCCTTTAAGGTACTACCACCCTTTGCTTTCTTTCAATGTTCGAGGATGGTAATGAATCTACTGAGGTGCAAGGTGAAGGGTATGGATGGTTTTTATATGATTATTCTTCGAGATTCTCAGCTCGCGCCAAAGAAGCAAAGCTCGCCTACAATAAATCAAGCTAATGCTATCCTCTAGGCTCTCCGTGCAACAGCCTTCCTAAGCAGCAATGCAAGGGGAATGAAAGCAGCCCACCAACTCAATGACTCAATTGTGCAAGATAGGTAAAGCAAGTAGAATAGACACAAGGCGACTTCTGAAGGCAACGAGCGAAAATAAAATTGGAACCCGACCTTGCGGCAAGGAACGACCAGTGAAGTTAAGTTTTTGTTGGTAAAACAATAAGGGATATCCCGTGAGGATATTCGTACGAATCGAAAAGAACAGAAAAAGTGGTATCGCCTGTGATGATAGTTGTCTAAGGTTGAAGAGGAAGATGGGCTGGGTGGTTGAGAAGATATCCTCTGCCAGAGGATCCGTGCCTTCTCATTGGCCACCCCCGAAGTCCGTCACGTGGATATCACGTGACGTACTTCACCCTCGATGGTCCTTCCTCTTCCCCATTGCTCCAACAGTTTTGATGGAAAAAAGGAAGGAATGATAAAAGTACAAATGGGGTATGTACAGACCCGACAATAAAAATCTTGCGAAAACTGCGACTGAACAATAATGCTATCATACGATGGGAACATGTGCGCTAGAAGTTTGGTAATATAATGCACTCAGAACCAGTCGGTGCTTTTGCCCCCCCCCCCCCCCCCCCCCCCCCCCCCCCCC
>LFIW01001664.1:0-42443 GCA_001625285.1 Colletotrichum incanum
GGGGGGGGGGGGGGGGGTTCTCGGCCGTCGAGTGAATTTGCGATACCAACGACGTCGGGTTGCAAACGGAGAAACGGGTGCACCGGCATGGGCCGTCGGCCCCAGACAGACCTGGTGAGAAAGAGGGACCTGAACTCGTCCTTTGGTTGTCAAGTTTCCCGAAAGGTATGCGGGAGTGTGGGGAGGATTCGAGTTGGTTTGCCACTTAGGTACGCGGACATATTGGGCTTTTGCTTGTCATGAGTGTGCCAACCTTTCCCAACGACCAGTCGAGATTGAGACGGCCGAGGCGAAACGAGTCGAGCGGAAGAGGTCCAGATTTCGCTTAGATGCAGTGGCGATTATGAACGCTTCGACGCCTGGATGCGGATATCGGGACTGCTGAGATATAGGTGTCCTCGTGTGCCTTGTGTCCCTGGGGCTTTTTTGGTGAGATGACGTACGAGAGAAAGTCGTTCGATGTCGAGGGGCTTTATTGGATTGCCAAGTCAGTCGGAGTCGGGGTCTCAGGCACAGGGCGGCGCCATCCGCGACCCATAGACATGCGGTTTCGGGTTTTATGAGAGGTACTGCTTAAATTTGCTTGTCAAGTCCGTAAGTAGATGACGGGTGTTGGCTGTCAAGCCCAAAGTCGAGGTGTCAAAATGTGTGACGGTGTCAAGCTCTCCGTGGCCGCCCGCCCCTCTCTCACAATCAGAGAGACCAGGTTTCCCCATTTTTGTTTCTCTATTTTTCGCCCTTGTCTAGTGGATGATCAGTTCTCCAGTTTCTCCTCCCGTCGCCCAGCCAAAACGCTTGAGCCACCGACGGAAACCCGCTTATTCTAAACTGTGGGGGGCTCAGTTTCCAGGGGATTCCCATTTGAGAAAGTGGGAAACAGAAAGTATCCGATGGCTTTTTTTTTTAATAGACATCAGTACGCAATAGTGTTTATATACGGGGCTGGAAGGAGCAGATGTATCGTCCGTATCGAGAAAGGTCTCGGAAGAATTATATTGAAGAGAGGATCCCTAAGGTAAGTAAAGTGGGATGATGTTCGATTGTGCGATTGTTTACATTAGGCGGGGGGCTGGGAGACAGGGGATGTTTCGGAGCAGCAAACAGGCCCTGAAAGCTGTTCGTTGTTACTTCGATGGCTTCCCAGATGCCTGGGCAGTTCTCGATGCCCAGATCTTACTTGAAGCAGATGTACTGACCGGAGCAAGCCTGTTTCCAGACTAAAGGAGGAACACAAGGCGGACAAGGTCCGGGGCTTTTACCAACGGCTGCGGGAAGAGGAGACGGCGGTGAGGAGTCGGCGCTTCTAACAGGTCCCAGGCCGATGCGGGAAGTGCAGAACGCAGCACATGGGCACATGAGGTATTGGTGACAGACATGGCAGGTAATGCCGTCTGGCTGGGGAGGTATGTACCTTGATGTCGGTCGGTCATGGTGAGAGGTTGCCAAAGCGAATGGTAGGTCACCCAAGGTGTGTGGGAAAGGGTAACCTACCTCTCTGCAGGGCCCCTTTCACACGCCCCAAGCCTGCGGCGGCAATTGGCCCGCCGCCCAGTGCCTCCCGGTGTCTTCCCAGCTCCTTTTGGGAAGGGAGCGAGGGACAACTCATCAAAACCTCCACCCCGTGGGACCTGCTCGGCACCACCCTGGCCAGTCGTCGTTGAGTCTCTGATCTTTTCCAGTCACTCCGGCCTTAATCGACTCTGGCAGTTGGGGCGAGGAACGGGACTGGTCGGGATATGTGTGCGTGTGTGTGTGTTCTCGAATATGGTGGTGTGAGTGAGTGAGCCGCACCGCTCGCCTGGCGACATTTGCGCCTTACCGCGTGTCCGATGGGTGCTGATTGCTCCTCCAGCTGCGCGAGGTGGCTCTTGCTTCCTGCCCACGCCCCGTCGATATCTGATGTCGACCAGCGTTCCCAGCCCAAAGAGACCCAACCCCGGCTCAGCCCAGCCCGCTCCCGCGCTCACCTTTCCATGTTGAGATTACTAGTGTACCTTGCCTTTCGGCACAGGATGGGGGCAACGCACATGTACACAACAAACATCGACCAAAGCTCGGACGGAGACTCATCCCAGGCACCACCCCAAGTCTAAACCAGAGCCCGACGAAACGTTCACACTCTCTCGACCGTGCTTCCCTGTCCTTTGGCCCTCGGGCTGTGTGCTTGTGTGCTTGTGTGCTTGTTCTGCCTGCATCATCCAAGATTGGAGCCTGTCGCTTGTCGCTTCCATCTGCTTACCCCCCGGCTTGCCTCTTTCTCACCTTCCCTCCCCAGCTACGAATACCAGACATTAGGTACCTCCTACCTTGCCTTACCGACATCCGTTTGCTATATTCGACGTCGCTTCCATTATTTCTTTCGTAGCAGCCGTATTTCCTCTTTGCCTCGACTGCCCTTTTTTGTTCCATCCCGTTTTGGCGAGATTTGCAGCGGTGGTGAATTCGTGAAAACACAATAATAAGTTGGGTCAAAATAGGACGGTTTGGTCGACAACCCCTGGCCAGAGCTTACCTGCCTCTCTGGTTCAGCTCCAAGATCCGCCGACCAGACACAGCGACTGGGGCAAAAACATCGCCGGGGGAAAAAACAACACCCAAGCAACCGCCTACCCAGCCACCCCAGTTTGCGAACCTCACACCCGACCTCAACCACTTCGCTTCCCTCCTTGCGCCATCCAACTTGCGCTCGCCATTTCCCTGCCGTTTTCCGCCTCTAATCCCCATTTTCACAACCATCATTGCTTTTCTGCGCGCGTTGCGTGTGTAGCATAAGCGGCATTTGATCGTTCCTTCTTTGGAATCCATTCGTTCGCTGCCTTTTCGCAAACATCGCCGAACCGCCAAACGAACAGGTGTGAAGTGTGAAGCTCGCTCAGCTTATCGCCCAGCCTGCCCAGTTTTTTTTTTTCCCGCAGCAACGAACTGCTCCTCATGTCTTGACGGCGACCGCACCCACAACAAATCCTTGCCCACCTTGGACGGCAACCGGCAAATCCACCCACACTCTCTTCCCTCTTTCTTCTCCTTCTTTCCTTGATCGAGGGAAGGACAAGATCCAAAAAAGAAGAGAGGTGTGAGCCGTCGAACGAGGCATTCGTCATCCGCGCCCGCGCCCCAACAGCCTCTTCGTCGTTGAGGCCTTCGAGCATCGCACCACAATGGGTGTTGACTCGAACAAGCCACCTCCACTCCCTGCCCCGACCGAGACCGATTCCATCACCCCCACCGAGTTGGCGACCGATGTGTCCAGGCCTGCCGACGAAGCTTCTCACTACTCTCTCCCTGACGACGGCACTCCCGTCACCATCAAAACCCGCGGCCATAGGGCCAATCGCTCCCAGACCTCGCTCCTCATCGAGTATTTTGAAGGTGGCAAGCCTGGCCCCTCCGGCACCGTCGACCGCAAGCCCAGCGTTCGCGTTCGCTTGACCCCGTCCAAGAAGAATCGCCACGACCACATCCAGATTACAGAGACCAACGGCAACACCCGTAAGGCCTCGCTAACCCGTCGTGTGCCTCTGCCGTCCACGACAGGCTCGTCGCATCTCGACGTTGAAGCCTTGGAGGGCGAGGACGCCGAAAGCATGCGGTCTTACGCCTCCGCCACGGAGGAGTCCAATGTTTCGAGGAACCCAATCGACATTGAAATCGACCGCAGCGGACGGCGTCGTCGACCAGCGAGTCCGTTGATTCCCGACGGTGATGCTCAGTCTTCTTACCTGCCTCCCAATATGTCCGACATCTCGGCCATTCCCCAAGACAGCTTCCTCGACGGCTCTGGTTCGACTGTTCTGACGAAGAACTCCGAGAGGCGCAGCAAGAGCTCGTCTCGAGGTAACGAGCTGGCCGCTGGTGTCGCTGGTGCAATGGCGGGTGCTGCGATAGCTGATCAGGCGAAGAGCAGCAGAAGCAAAAGGCACAGTGGCGAAAGAAAGGTGTCTGGTGAAAGATCCTCGAGAGATAAAGATCGCAAGCACCGTTCGAGCAAAAGTCGAACAAGTAGTATCAGCGAAAAGCAGTCCGAAGGAACGCGATCACCCCGGCGACGGTCGAGTCGTAGTCATGTTGACTCGGTTGTGTCTGGGGCAGATTCCAGTGTTTTATCATCTAGCATTTCTCCCAGCCACCGCTCGTACGATCAGAGTTCCGTCCGCTCCGGAGCTTCCAAATCATCCATCAACAACCCAAAACTGCTAGAGACTGTCGAAGATGCAATTCGCCGACTTATTCTGCCGGAATTAAGTGCTCTGAAGAGGGAGCAGAGTAAGCGCGAAAGTCGCCGCAGCTCCCTCACATCCACCGGCACAGGGACATCCCTTTCCCGTGAGGACCTGGGAGTCGATCGACGCAGATCTGCCGACAAACGCAGCGAATCCGGCCGCGATAGCCGACACCGAGAACGTAGAGACCGGGAGGCCCGCCACGATTATGTCGACTCCCCCCGAAGCATTGCTGGCGAATCAGTCGAAGAATCATCCATCGTCTCCGTCGACGATACACCTCGTCGGAGCGATGGCGCTCTCAAAGCCGCTGTTGGAGGTGCAGCCGCTGCTGGTCTTGCTGCCGTCGCCTTGAATGCAGCGTCACCGTCATCAGAGGACCGAAGACAGCGCAGGCGCCGACGTGCCGACGGCTCAACTCGGAGCAGGAGCGTCGGACGTGAGAAATACGACGAGGAGTTTCACGAAGAAGAGCCACCTGCACCGCCGATGCCGTTGATGAGTGAGATTAATCCATCCGAAATGACCAGAACCTCGATTCTCTCGGCCGAGACCGATCGGCCCCATTCTGCCATGGAGGAGAGAGCCTCAGTCCAGGAGGTTGCCCGGGGCAACGCGTCCATGGGCTCATCGCCAACTCCAACCCAAACACCCGCGTTGGATATGCAACAAACTCTTGGCACAAAACACGCTAACATTTCTCATGGCGACCTGAGGGAGCTTTCTCGCTCAAGGACTGGCGATTTCCTGGATCAGCGCGAATCAGAAGAATTTAGCCAAAGCCCCTCTCAGCAGATTCGCGATGAGTACGAAGATGAGTATGACGAGCGAAGTCGCATCACGGAGAGCGAAGGCGACTATGCGGACTCTCCCAACGAATACGATTACTACAACACGCAAGACGTGCCACCACCGCTGAAGTACGTCCCGTACCAGCCAGAACGGCGCGGTCTGAGTCCAATCTACAGTGTTTCTGGATACACAGAGGCGGGAAGCGAGACTGCCGCCCAGCGCGATTCTAGACTCTCTCACGGAACCGCCTCGCCCACAAAGTCTCAGGCGTCTCACACTGACCTGAGAGCCTTCTCGCCCGCTTCGGCGCCAAGTAATGTCATGAGCCGGGGTTTCGACGAGCAGTCTATCGATGACCGCAGCATCAAGAGCGGCCAGGATTACCGAAACAGCCAGTACACGGAGGGCAGCGAGATCGGAACTTCTACCGGCCAGGCCGTCCGTGGTATCGCTGCCAACCCTAACATTGTCCATGTGCCCAATGGGGTAGAGTCTAATGTGGCTTCTCTTGTGGACGGATCTATGCTTGATCAGTCCGTTCTCACTACCGGATCTGGCTACGATTACAGAGATTCGCAGGTCTCGTACGGCAACGAGTCCAACCTTTCGTATGGCCCGGAGTCGCAGGTCTCGTATGGTAAAGACTCCAACGTTTCTTACGACGACCAGTCCAAGATCCAGTCTCGGTCGCGAGATGTCAGCCCCGAAAAACGCTCCGTGGCCGACCAGCGCGAATTCTTTGAGCAACGCGAGCGCGAGAGCAGCCGAACGCCCACCTCAAGCCGCCAAAGCCACCGTTCAAGGGAGTTTGCCGGAGAGTACGATCTCGATGAGTACGGTAGAAAAGTTGCTTCTGCTAGGTACAGAAACTCTCCCTCCACGTCAACGAGACATTCCCCAACTGCCTCAGAGAAGGCCATTGCCGCAGGAGCTGTTGGCGCTGCCGCAGCTGCCCTTAAAGCCGCCAAGGACAAAACGAAACAACCGACAGTGGAGGAAGTCGACGAGGAACATAACGAGGAATGGGTTCCCGAAGGTGTCTCGAGAAACAAATCGTTCAAGCAGCGGACGATGGAGGGCCGCGAGCCTGCAAACACCCCGGCTCACAGCATCGACCGCCTTGATTATGAGGAGCAGCCCAAGATGGGTGCCAGTGCTATGCCCACCTTCGACGACCCGATGCCCGAGGTTGGATACGTGGACGACGATGCTTTGACAAACCCGTCTCTTATTCGCGAGCCGCTGGGTGGCAGCGACCACGATGATCGTGGCCATTGGCCGGGCGACATCACTCCCCGCCAAGGCACCCCTCGCCAGAGCGACTATGGCAATTACGAAGAGCACAACACAGAGAGCCACAATGGGCACGGTTATGGTATGGCTGCCGCCGGTGCCGCTACCGGTGCTGCAGCTGCCGCGGCTCTGTCACACAGCCGACAGGCAAGTGGAGAGCACGAGGAGGAGTGGCGTCGCACGTCGGCTGAGCGAAAACGGGACACTGTCATCACGAACCCCTATGACGGTGCGAGCCCAGTTGCTCATCCAGACCTTCTCGGCGGCAGAGGATTCGAGGACTACGGTGCCCCGTATCACATGGGTAGCCCGGCTGGACACAAGACGCTCGACGAGGGTTACATCTCCCAGGGCCCTGTACACTCGCCCAACATGCAGCCCGCTGGCAAGGCTATCATGCCATTCGGCGACCCAACTGCAGAGGATCCCTTTTTCGTGCCCCAGCATGCTCGACACATGAGCGGTTTGTCTCAGGGCATGGACTCTCCCCTTTACGACGCAGCCACCGGCAATGGCATCGACAGAATCGAGTCCAAGGATATCATTGCTCTGATGCAACATCTTATGGTCCGTGACGCTCAGCGAAGTGCCCGCGACACGGAGATCCTGGTCACTCTCGTCCGTTCTGCGGCTGAAATGCGTAACTCTTTTGATGACCTCAAGAAGCTACTTGCCAACACCGAAGATGTTATTATCAAGGAGGTACAGGAGAATACTGACGAGACGGTCAAAAACGCGGTCAGCGGCCCCCGCGCTTACCCCGGCAGCCTTCCCCGTTCTGTCAAGGGGTACAGCGGCGCCTCACAGAACAGCACTCTTGATGAGACCGCCAAAAAGAGCAACTTTTTCCGCAAGGCGCTCAAGGGCCTCAGCACCAAGGGAACCAACGACCTCAGCCGGATCGAGGACATGCTCATGCAGCTGCTGGGTGAAGTCGACACACTCAAGGCGCAGACTATTAGACCTGGCATGGTCAGCGGCCGGCCCTCTTACGAGAACCTCACTCCGGAAATGCAGTACGAGCAGGACCGGGGTTACGAACCCGAGGGTCAAGCTGGCACCTCCACCACTAGCCACGGCAGCCAATCGGGCATGTCATCCTTCGCCCAGTCTCGTGGTCCCTCGAAGCTGGCGTACGAGCCCAACCGCATCAGCACAGTCCACGAGGATAACGAAGAGGACTACAGTCCTCAAGATGACTACCACAATCCGCAGGGTCTCCTCACACCTAACCGCGAGTTCCAGCGTGGCGGATCGGTTCCCCTCGGCACTCCTCCCCAGCCCCAGGCCGCTCAGAATGCCTCATTGAGCAACGACAATACCCCTAAGACGGACAAGGGCAAGAAGCACAAGAGAGGATCCTCTAGCTGGTTTCCCAAGATTTCTCGATGGTCCGAGTCGACGGCCACGAGCGTAAGCAAGGCCTTCCGTGGCAGCGGCTCCAGCAAGAAGGAGCACGATGAAGAGTTCCTACAGCATCCTCCATCCCGGTCCGGATCCGATCTCCGATATGACGACCGGTATCAGAACGACTACGGCAGTGACCAGTTACACTCCGGTTTCTCCCAACAGGACCTCGCTGCCCCTAACCCGCCTCATCTCGAGAACATGCCTCCCACCACCTACATGACTCCGGAGGACCCCAAGTACAAGGCACACCGCAACTCAGTCAACCTTCAACACCCTCAGCCCCGTCAAGGACAGACTGAGCGGTTCAAGGCGGCGCTTGAGAGCCAAGCATACGAGTATGACACGCCTATGTCTCCCAAGTCTGCAGACTGGGCTGGCTCAGCTACCAGCCTCCACCGCTTCCCACAGAACAGCGACCGCTACAGCAACGGATCGGGCGCAACGGGGGGCGACTACTACAACTCATCGCCCGCTGGCCCGCCGCGGCCCCCCAAGGAGCCCATCGACGAGATGACGCATACACCTGCCAAGAAGCGCATCTCCAACTTGGCCTTGAAGACCAGTCCCCTCCCCTACAATAGCGTAGAGAGTGGTTACGGCACCGGCCCCGGTACCCATGCGGCTAGCAACTACACCGGCAGTCCCAAGCCGGAGAACCGCAACCTCACAGGAGCCCGTGGCATGCCGGCTCGTCGGCCTAGCGGGCCCCGAGCGATGACGCCCAAGAGTGCTGAAGAAGAGGCTGCCAGGGAAGAGCGACGCCGCAAGAGAGGTGAGCATCCTGGCTCCGAAGTTGACAAGGACATATTCTAATTAAGGGCAGACACCTTCGGCACAGTCGCCAGTAACGAGACCGACACCTTTTAGAAGAAGATTTCTCGCCACAAGTATCGTTTGCACACAACGAATTAAGCACTGCCACATGAGTTAATGCTACTGGATAGCTTGAACCACATGATCAGCTATAATCATTGAACATATTGGATGCAGAATGATCTGCTATAGAGATGCAGAGAAGGATCTGCTAGGCGGCAACGAACTAAAAACCGCAAATGTCGTACAGTCGCGGGGAGGAAGCAGAGAGGGGAGCGGAGGATTTCGGTTCGCTACTCAACCTAACGACGACATGAAAAGCAATTGATGGCTTTGCGTTTGAGCGATGCTTTCGAGAGGGGAGGAAACAGCAAGGCCTCATTTGGGCAGGCTGGTCGTGGCTGAGGCAAAGGATGGTTTTGGAACGCGCGAAGTTGGTTGATACCACATCTTGGAATTGGGCTGCTGTGCTTTTTTTTATGTTTCCACGGCAGCCGAGAGGACGCAAAAGGCAGGATACCATAAGGAGGGGTGACTGTAATAGTAGTCGTGGATAATGGAACCTTTACCCCTGCCTTGCCATATCTGATTGAGTTGATTATCCATTGATGGTGACAAGATGATGTGTCCCCTAAGGAGGAAGTGAGGCTGAATGTTTGGTGTTTGGATTTATCAGCCATTGACTTACATGTGTGATTAGTCAAGTCCCGCGCGGTTCTGGCACGCAGACCAATTGCCCGCCGCACCCCATCGCAGGTCCTATGCGCGTACACACGCCCGTTCTGCAGGTTGATGCAACCCATGCCTTGTGGCTACAATGCTCTTCTTTCCTTTTCTTGGGCCGAGAGTATTAGTAATGCGGACTGCAGGTAAATGCTGTACAGGAACAAGTGGAGGAGCGGATATTTTTCTGGTCCGTCCGGCGAAACGCGGACATTTTGCATATGTGGCTCTCGGTGATTTTTTTTTTGGTTTGCGTGCTTCAACAGGTGCTGTGCAACGTTGACCCGGGTGCAGGCAGCGAGCGCAGTGCATGATTATCAATCTATCTGGATTTCTTGGGTTTTCGGTTCGGAACGGTTGACGGTTTTGGTTTAGTGCGGCACCTGAGGGGAACAGCGCGAGTGGTGTGAGTGCGGGATGCTGGTTTGAGCCTTCTAGCTCGAGTGTTATTGGAGACGACAAGAGGTGGTGACTTACACTGGGCGCATGAGGGCTTACTTGAGGAAGAAAGTTATAAGGGGACATGCGGTCGTAGAGGATGGAGTTGAAGCTCGCAGAATACCATCGTATCTCGTTCGACTATTCACCATCATCTAGAGCTCGTCCTCCTCACTGTCCAGAACACTTGTCCCAGACTCTATTTTGACCCAAAGTCTCTTCACATCCACGCAGACAATGGCACCCGTCGTCCTCATCCTCGGCGCAGGCAAAAATATCGGCGCCGGCGTCGCCGCCCACTTCTCCGCGGCGGGCTACTCCGTCGCCGTCGTCGCCCGCAGCTTCTCCACCCCGTCCCCCTCCACGGACCCGGAGACGGGCCACCTCCGCATCCGTGCGGACCTCGCCGACGCCGCGCAAGTCCGCAACAGCTTCTCCCAGGCCAGGAAGCACTTTGGCAAGACGCCGCGGGTCGTGGTTTACAACGCCGCCGCGCTGACGCCGCCGCCCGACGCCGAGAACCTGTTCAGCCTGCCCGTGGAGCAGGTCGAGGCGGACCTCAAGCTGATGAACTCTGGGGCGTGGATCGCCGCGGGGGAGGCCGTCAAGGGATGGACGGAGGACGAGGAGGAGGGGAAGAAGGGGCGCTTCATCTACACGGGGAACCTGCTGAATGCGATGACGTTGCCGGTGCCGGCGTTGGTCACCTTGGGGGTCGGGAAGAACGCCGCCTGGTCTTGGGTCAGTCTCGCCGATGCGGTGTACAAGGACAAGAAGGGCTGGAGGTGAGTTTCCTTTCTTATGTGTCCCCCAACCCCTGTTTTCCAATGCCCTTTTGCTGCTTTGCTACTATTCGGGAGACGAGATGCTAATCGGCAATGATAGATTCTTCTACGCCGACGAGAGGAAGGCAGACGGGAGCAGTATTGGCAACGTCCCCGACGCTGACTCCAACGGCAAGTTCTACCTGGAGCTTGCGGAGGGCGCAAAGGACCTGCCCTCGACTGTTACTTTCGTCGATGGCAAGTACCAACAGTTCTAAACGGGGTCGTGTTAAGTTTGGGGGAACATCCTGGACAGGATTGGCCGAAAACGTCAGAGAGTGGGAAGAACACATGATAAAAGTATTAATAAAATAAACAACATAGTAATGCAGTACCGCTATGTTTTATGGCCTCGTTACACTCTTAGATCCAGTACAGTTCCGGAAGTGACCGACGCATCCCATTCAAAGTACGGATTCGAGGAATGTGACTATGTGATGACAAGTAACATCTTCAGTACCATTCAACGACGACTTGGACGTAGGACGCGGCAGTATACTTTCAACAGGAAGTAGCTATCGTGCTTCCCCTAGCACTTGTCTTCTTCTTGTGAAAACAATACTGTTATCGTCGAGTTTTAAGGCTGTATTCTCCTCAGGTTTGCCCTACATAATCGTTCTTCTTCGCAAATGCAACATCTATTCCAGAGCTGTTTACAGACACCACACTTCCTAATTAGAACCTTCCCAACAGTGTTTTAGATTTGGTGATGGTAGTTGATGGCATTCTAGGCGTACAGCTCAAGGCACTTACATAGTACGTGCTTTCAGTAGCACAGACAACAGCATGGAGCAACTGGCTCCCAATCCTTTCATTCATTGCTTCGACCTGGCTTGTAGCTCCAATGTTGATTGACAGGCAAATTCCCAAGGCAGATTTCACAGATGCATCTTGTAGTAATCTAACAGTGTGACTTTTGACAAGAATGTCCCCTATACTAAGAATTGGAGGCATGAGGTCTAGACTTGTGTGGAAGCCTGATTGTCTTGAATGTCAGGCAGTCCAATTATTGTATCACTACCGGCAAAGACTCCAGAGTCCACCCTCGCCATCGCCGCCCAAACTGAAGCACAAGCGTGCTTAACCCAGCGGGCGTGGGTCTGTACACGAGCTGGCTTCGCAGCAAGGCTCTTCAAATTGCAATTATGAAAGTCTTAGCCTAGAAGAAATTTAAGTTTATTGGTAGAGACTTCATAAACACCGATCTTTCTGCACCTTCTTACTGATTCCTTGTTGGACACTCAACGACCGCGGCATCTTCACGGCAAGGCCCAAACCCCCAACCACAACTTCATCGTGTTGTCTCTCAGTTTTTTTTAGTTTTTAGTTTTTTAGTTTTTTTTTGCCGAACCTAAACAAGACATGCAAACCGGTCTTTCGGGTTCAGCAGCGCGGGCGAGACCGTCAAACTAGCAAAGGAGCTTTAGATTTTTGTTGCACTCGTACGCGGAGAAGCAGTAGAGGCCTTTGCCGGCCATATTCAAGAATACGAGATCTTTGCTTATGGAGCCGAGCTTCTTCACGATATCCTACAGAAGGGAGGACCAAGACTGGTATCCATCCCCGAGCATTACCTCAAAGCATTTAACCAAACTCTGAGCGACTTTTTCTTGAATATTGAGCAACTTGAGCCGTCTCTAGGGAAAAGACGACACACAAATGTCTGGCGTAGAACTCGGTGGCCTAATCACCATGCTACCCTGGAAGGCTTCCGCAAGAATCTCATGTTTCATTTTCAAATGATACAACTTTTTATTCTCTTACATGACAAGTAAGTCACAGTCAATTAAGATGGTGGAAGGCATTGAATAATTAAGAAGGCTAACGATTTACCAGGAGAAACTTATCCGTCCAGGACTTCGACCCCATGGTTGAAACATCTAGTCCTCAGTCGATCGGCGGCGGCTTCTGTATTCGAGATACCAAGTCTGACAACTATTCCATCAGGATGGCTGACCTACAGAGTTGGGACGTGAGTGAGGGTCCTGTATTTTTCCCTCGTTCCCCTGAAGCAATAACGAAAAGTGTATTTGGGATGTAGGGCTTGAATTGGAATTCTAAGTAACCTGACCTATAATCTTAGGTGTTTTGTTGAAAACTTGATTGCCAATGGCAGCATTCCACGTATTCCTGTTAAGAACAGGAGTTATCTTTTACGAAACAAAACTACCGACAAGATCGTGTTCCCCAGCAACCCCTGTCCCCCAATCTGGGCAAAGCCTGTCAACAAAGGGGATGTACTGGACATGAGCGTTATCTTCCCGAATTAACCCTTGTATAATGACCAGTGCCCCAAATGTAGCAGAACGTGGTCTGAAACACCCGGTGCTAGTGCAGTTTGTTATGTCTTCCTTGACAGCCGATTCTCAATGATTCTGTCTAACCTTCTTTCCAATCAATACAATCAAATCTGCGAACTCCTGGTGCATTTCCTAAATTCTTTCGGTGGCGAGTCTGACCCAATCACCTCAACAGCCCTTGTAAATGTCCGGGCACCCGGCTTAAGGTGTTTCTCCAATGTCATGCCAAAAGTAGACACAAGTTCCTTCAAGGAAGATGGAGCGACAGCGGGAGAATCTTACGACAACACTGTGAAACAATGGAGTAAAGCTATGACATCAGATTTGAAGCTTCTCGCACCAAGAAGTGTTTCTCACGATGAGTCAAACTTCGAAGACTTTCGACATATCACCTTCTGCGATGATATCTGGTCAGACCTTTCCAAGCAAGACACCCGTCTTACGCGAAGCACAGAGAAGCTCTCGTCGGTTGTCAATAGCTTGAGGCGTCACCATAAGTATTTGGAGAAGGAAGACTTTCCTCTAGCCAAGGTCGCAGCTCTGGTCGGCACTAAATTTTGGAATGCCCGGAGTGACACGGCCATGGCTGAGTTTCTGAAGGCAATCATCGCTGCTCATAACGCTCGGAAAATATCGTGGGTTCCATCGCCGAAGTGTGTCTCGTCTTGAACGGTACATCTGCCATGCCCGAGACAGGAATGTGCAGTTCCTTGCACCCGTCATCCGCGTCAGATGTCTGCTCTAGGTTTACCTGAGCATCTTGAAATTAGAGAGAAAGGTTGTTAAGAGCTGTAGCCACCTTCTGGCCCACTGGTCTCTGCCAGAAAATATCGAGAGGAACAAGACTCCTCTCTTCCTCAAAGTGGCTCGCCCATTGTGGATACCCAACATCGTTATATGGAAACTGACGGTCGATATGGCCGAAGATGTCTACGATTATTGGAGTGGAAAGGATCCTGTCGAAATTTTATCTTGTCTTCCCATTCTGGTCCGAGATCATGCAAAGTTGGCGGAGGGTTTCCATCTCGGTTCTGATCTTGGAGTCTTTCTCCGTCAGCCCAACACCTCTGAGCACATCAGAAAGTGCCAAAAGGGCGACGCTACTCGCGTTGAGTTGGAACATGTTTTGCAGACTAAAGGGCAGAGTCTACTGGATAAAGCAACCTTCTTAAGGGTGGCCAATAAGTTACGTTAGTCAGATCACATGGTGACGTGTTCACGCATTTGACGGGAGCACAACACCAGCTTGGGTTGTATGTTATCTTGGATCGAAAGAAGGGATGATAACTCGCAAACTACGGTTGCACGTAACGCCTCGAAACGCATTTGATCTCCGCGGTGCTCCTGACAACTTCTGGTATGCCCATCAGCCACCGTTCCCCACCATTTGCTGCTGATGTGAGAGAAGACTCAACTCCTTATGTGTTATTTTATCCAGATTCAGCTCACATGTTGAAGTCAGGCAGATGTGACCTGGATTTCACTCCCACCTCAACGCTCGTTGACTTCTGTGAGGTTCAACTGCATGAAGGGTGGGTGGAGGATTCAAACAAAACCATTACACAAGAAACAAAATGTCGGTGCTGGGCAGCTTTTGAGAACACGGCGAGGCTCAAATTGTCAATTTAGCTAGTTCGACTGCCATACATGCCTCATTTTACCAAGGAGGCCATGTCGGATGGGTGACCTTAGAGCTCGAGGACTGATGAGTGAAAGTATGACGTTCTGGTCTATGCTTGCTTGTAGGCTTGGAATCGCCCCCAACGCCTCTCAGAAGTCAAATGTTAGTATCAGTTCAAGCTGCAAGGTGCAGCCAACAACCCCAACCCGTCCATCATCCCCTCTCAGTTGAAGCCCGAAGACGTTGAAGAGCAAACTGATATCGGCTAAGTGCTTACGTCACACACACACACACACACTCTCATAACTGGACCACTGGGCTATCGGGGGCAGCCCCTCATTGCATTAGCGGGGACGTCGCAACAGGGTGGGATGTGCGCGCCCTTCCGCAAAATCGTTACCCCTCGAACGACTTTCGAGTCCATCCAAAGGCAACAATTCGCAAATCTCTTTTTTTGTTTCTTTTCCGCCGCCCCTATACCCCGATTCGCGATGCCTCGAGATCCGCTCATCGGCCTGGTCGGCAAGCCCTCGGCCGGCAAGAGCACAACGCTCAACAGTCTGACAGACGCCTCGTCAAAAGTTGGTCCGTAAACCTCCAAAGCCCGTCCCGACCAATAGTAAAAAACCGACCCCACCGACCTGGCCGCTGATGGAAATATCGTGAACAGGAAACTTCCCGTACGCTCTGCCACCCTTCCTCTCCCACGTACTTTACGTTACCTCGCATGCCGCCGAAATGGCGTGACGGGGTCCACACTCCCAAGTATACTAACCCCGGCGCATCCAGATTCACCACAATCGACCCCCAACGAGCGATCGGCTACCTCCAAATAGAATGCGCCTGCGCGCGCCACAACGTCTCGGACCGCTGTCGGCCCAACTACGGCGCCTGCGTCGACGGCCGGCGCTCCGTGCCCATCGAGCTCCTCGACGTCGCCGGCCTCGTGCCCGGCGCGCACCAGGGTAAAGGCCTGGGCAACAAGTTCCTCGACGACCTGCGGCACGCCGACGCGCTGATACACGTGGTGGACGCCTCGGGCACCGTCGACGCCGAGGGAAAAGAGACGCGCGGCTACGACCCCTCGGTCGACATTGCCTGGCTGCGCGGCGAGATCGTGGCGTGGATTCGCGGCAACCTCATGGAGAAGTGGGGGTCGATCCGGCGGCGGCACATGGCCATCAAGGCTACGGCCATAGAGACGCTGCAGGGCCAATTCTCGGGTTACGGCAGTACGTCCAACGTCGTGGCGCGCGCGCTGGACCGGCTGGGCATCAAGGAGCCGCTCGAGGACTGGGACGCCGAGACCATCGACCGCGTCGTCAACGCCTTCACGGACGAGAAGTTCCCGACCGTCATCGCGCTCAACAAGATCGACCACCCGGACGCCGACAAGAACATCTCCAAGATCGCCAAGATGCAGGACCCCAACACCATTGTGCTGTGCTCGGCCATCTCGGAGATCTTTTTGCGCAAGATGGCCAAGCAGGGCTACATCAAGTACACGGAGGGCAGCGAGTTTGTCGACACGAGGGAGGACCTGATTGAGCAGGGCGACCCGACGGGCGGCGGGCTCAAGGAGCTGGACGAGAAGAACCGCAATAGGATAGAGAACCTCAAGGACATGGTGCTCTACCGGTTCGGGTCGACGGGTGTCGTACAGGTGCTCTCCAAGGCGGCCGAGATCCTGGGCCTGGTCCCGATTTTCCCGGTGCGTAACACGACCTCCTTCAGCTCCGGCGCTGCCGAGTCCCGATTCGTCTTCCGCGACTGTGTGCTGGTCAAGAAGGGCACGACGGTAGGCGAGGCGGCGCGCAAGGTCATGGGCGACGCGCCCATCGCGTATATTGAGGGCGCGGGAGGCCAGAGAGTGGCGGAGGACGACCCCGTTGCGGTCGGGAAGAACGACGTAAGCGCCCGCGTTCCTTAGCTGTTCTTCACTCAATTCGCCAACGGATTAGCTAACATCTCACCAGATTCTGTCGTTCAAGGTCGGAAGAGCTTGATGTGGACACGCGCGGATATCTCCGGATTGGCTGATGGCTGTGCTCATTTTTCACCTCCGCTCGGATATTGAATGAGACCCAGTGACCATGATTCCTCCCCCAAGAGAAGGGTTCATCGCAAATCGCGAAACAAGCTCCATAGAGTTCACAGCGGGTATTCTGGGACCCTTAGCCCAGGCTGCCCAGCAAGGCGAAACCACCAGGGGCCCGACGAGGGCAAGGCAAGGGTGGTCTCGAAATAAAACAAAATGAAAGATCCAAATCTCAGCCCTTTTGCGAGAACGAAAACGAGTCATTGCGGCTGGTTGTGGATCAACTGTAGTGAAATTTTCGCACTCGCTATTCGCGTACACCGCGATAATCTTTCTGAGCCCTCCCGTCGTGGTCAGTTTGCCGTCTGCACCTAGTTTGGGGTTTAATCTGCGTGCAGGGGTAGTGGCCACTCTGTGTGGAGGGCTCTCCAGCAGCACC
Organism: Colletotrichum incanum; assembly: GCA_001625285.1. NCBI lineage: Eukaryota > Fungi > Ascomycota > Sordariomycetes > Glomerellales > Glomerellaceae > Colletotrichum > Colletotrichum incanum. The sequence goes on from LFIW01001664.1 coordinate 16,912, forward strand.
TGCCACCTAGCAACACTTTTGGCTTCGCGCCAGATGGGAGACCCGCTGTGCCGAGCTTCTGCGTACGCGTCTTTCGGATCCCGCTTGTGTCTTATTTTACGGCGGTACCACTTATGGCACCTTGCCATAAAAAGCTCGAGTAAGGCGGATTGCAGAAGCGGATGCTGATGGGGGCCGTTTGCTGGCTTCCGAAGTAATAGCAGGAAAAAAAAGAGAAAAAAAACAAGGTTATTTCTCAATGGGAATAACGGCTTGAGCGCACGTATTGCAGAAAGAACGAGAAATTAAGCTCTCCAGTAGCGTTGCAGAATCGGCTGCTTCGGCGTCAATGTCGAGTCGTTTAGCCAAGGTTCAGCGTTTCAATGCGGGAAACATGACATCACACGGATCGCCGGTAGTGCTAGTGTCACAGCGGAGAGTATTGAACACCATCCCGCATGGTAACCTATGACCACCAATGTCATGCGGTACAGCCGGACATACCCAAAAAAAACAGTCAAAAGGTTATCGCCAGAGTTGTCACGACACAAGACAGATAATCAGAGGGAGAAAACAGTAGTTTTTAAAAAAAGAGATTGATATGTCGGGTATCGAATTAAGCATGCTATACACAGCGCAAGTCTCCCACCCCCCTTCCTGGTCTTGGATGCCTGCCCAAAACAAAATCGTTTCGAAAAGTCGCATGCCGCAAGTGAGAAGAAACGTGAGAAAAGTCCGTGAATAGAACCGCCAGGAAAAGGAAAGTAGGCCGTTGCTGTGCGTCGTTGTCGTAAAAGCAAGTGGTGGTAGTGGTTGATGAGGTAGGGGGAAACGGCCAACCCTGCATAGCAGCAGAGAACCCCTGCCGCTGTTGCAAGAGGAGCCCCCAACATTGTCGGATAATGCGGAAGCCAAGGTCGCTGGAATTCCCGGCCACCGCCTATGCCGCTACGCTCCCTGAGAAGGTTGGATCACACATTCTTGGGAAGATCGAGGTCATGTCGCTTCGCGTGCTAATCGTCATGGCCCCTCGTGTAAACGGTTACGGTCGGGCAATTTCAGCGACGAGGCGCTTAGTACTTCAGGATGATGTACAGGGCGTGGATGATACCAGGCAGGTAACCTGAGCATGTTAGCTAGAGTTCGCGATGATGGAATAACGGCGGAGCTTACCGAGGATGGTCAACAAAATGTTGATGAAGAAGTCGGCGCCGCACCCACGCTCGAGGAAGACACCAACGGGGGGGAGGATGACGGCAAGGATGATCTTGCAGATATCGGAAGCGGTGAAAGGCATTTTGGATGAAGTTTGTAGGTTGTTGTTTGGGTGTTTGGTTGTTTGTGTGTAGTAGTTCGCGAATGGATCTCGAAGATCTGATGTGTGTTGACGAGTATGAGTTCGTTGGTTGATGATGGGAGGAGAAAAGTGTGGTAAATGGGCTGGGGACGAGATGATTAAATAGAAGGATTAGACAGCAACTGCCAACAGGGAAGCCACGACCCAGCGCAGAATCAGAAAAAGACAAGGTCGAGCTCACAGTGATGTGATGTGGACTTGCATGGGGCCCCCTTCCCGCTCTACCTTACGTCTGACAAGGGACAAGCCAGTCGCCGGTGCCAGGCCAGAGAGGTCTGGAAAGCAAACCCAAGCACCCAAGCACCCAAGCACCCCAAGCACCCCAAGCGCAGCCTCCCAAGACGGGCCAACAAGCAGGCGTGGTCTGGTCGGTCGTCGCGAAGGCTTGGGGGTGTGGTATGAGTTGGGACATGCGTCATCGACTCATTCCCGGTTTGCTGCGGCAGGAATAAGGCACATTCGGCAGTGTACACAGTTACATGCACTGGACTGTCTTGGAGGGGGAGAAGATGGGATGGCTTTTCTGTGCCGTGTGTTGCGGACAAGCCACACCAGTGAGCTCCCGTCCACTTTTCTTAGCAATGACCTTGTCTCTTTTTTTTTCTCTCTCCCTCTGTGTTCTCTGCCAGTCTTCTGCGCAAAACTAGGACCCGAGCGGAGCAACTCTACGCTTTTACGACGTATCACCCTACTGGGCACGGCATCTGGGCACTTCCTGCCTTGTCATGCCTTTGCTATCTTACGCCTGGCCTTTTTTTTCATGCTCGCTGCCCAGGATTCTTCGAACTGCATCGACGATACTCCATTTCTTTGTAAGACGGTCCCTCTTGCAGCCGAGTGCACTCGTCCTTGCATCGTTCGCTCGTGCACTCTCCCGCGTCAAAGTTGAAGGTTCCCTTTTTGCCATGGCTCATCGCCCCCGATCTATTCTTACTAAATCGAGCCTCATTGCGCGTCCTTCCCACCTCTCCGCCCAGCCTTTCCCGCCGTCATTGGGAACTGGGGCCCAGCACGGCCGGTCCGGGCTACCTCCAGACGACCGTGCTCTGAGGCTGCCAGTGCTGCTTGCTTCCCCATCCAATTATGCTTGCTTTTGCTCCATGTACCTCAGCACCTGAGCCTGCGCGAACTCTTTTCGGTGGAAGCGCGGACAGGTGGGTGCTACGTCATCAGCCTAGCTCTTGTTAGCGTCGTCAAGTGGGGTCCGCTTCTTCTTAATTTTGTTCGTTTTGCTCATCGCTCCACTCACCGTCATCCACACAGAACGGCTAGAAGCAGTCAGGGGACTTCCCATTTCTCCATTGACCTGCAGGTGATGAGCCACACCCGCCACACCCGGGGAGCTGATCTGCTGCGTATGGCGCAACAAGTGACGACTCAGCCACAGAAGCGATCCGGGGCCTGCCTGTCTCATCGTTGTCCAGGCTCGCATCGCGTTCAAGGTTGATGCCACTGTTTCTCCAGCGGACATCGGCCCGTCCGCGCTGGCTGCTGCGGAGAGGAAAACGCAAGACATGGTGATCAAGGTAGTAGCATCCCCACCTGAAGAATTCCTTTTCCTTCGTCCTGAACTTTTCCCCCTCCCAGAGTGCCTCCTACCCGAAAAACTTGCCAGTGTCTGTCTCACCAATGGAACCAAGGTCCCCGCGACTTATGACGCAAGGGGCCCGGTCATGCCCGGCGGCAACAAAGCCAAGCCGGTTCGGCAGCTAGCAGGGCTGGGACGGAGACGCGGTCTGTCTCCGCTTTATGACAGGGCCACACGGACAGCAACACACATCGGACCCTCGACGTCGTGCACGTCGAGGATTTGGTATGGTAGGGCTGGCTGGGCTGGGCCTGACTGACAAGGCTGGTTTGCTGTGGCTGGAGTCATGAGGTGTGCCATGACGGATATCGAGATCCTTAGCCGCTGCACTTTGATTACACGCCACGGCTACGCATGCTTAAGGCTCAGGAGGCGACACTGTCGTCGTCGCATGCGCGTTTTTGTTCAGATCCGAGGTCACGTCTTGGTAATGTTTCTTGTTTTGGCCGAGCCAAGCGATGAGCAATCGGCTGGTAGCTATTTTACATCGATTTTTACACAGGAGCCGAGTGTAGCTTACCACACACTAGCTCAGCTGGAGACATTCTAGGCCATCTATGCATGGCCTAGCTGGTGTCCTCTCCAATCCTGGCTAGAGTCCGAGACATGACACGCCTGACTTTAAAAAGGTCGACTAGAAGCGGCGAGGCCCCAAGTTCGTCAGGCGAATCTTGGACAGAGGCTGACTCATGTCTCTGCTCCCGCTCGCAGTCGCTTTTGAGGACATCTTTGACTTAGGTTGGTTGTTGCCGGGCATGCCTAAGTGACTTATTCTTCGTCGTCCGCGGAGCCAGCCATCTTCCTGCCAAACACCAATGTGCCACCAATCGTCTTGCCAAGAATGTAGCCAGCATAGAGACCACACAGAATCGTAACGGGCCACTTCTGCCATTCACGGTCCCAATCCAGAGGAATAGGGACTGCGCCGAGCCACGCACCCAGTAGACCTCCCACCAGACCGCCATATGCCTCGTCCAATGGCGCCGCGGCGCTAGCAAGAGCTACCCATGTATTCGCTTCGACTCCGTGGACGTAGAAGAGAGGGAAAAGCGAAAGGAGGGCGACGTTGGCGGAGCAGAGGAGCGTGTGAGGGACGTGCGTTAAAAAGGGAGCGCCGAAGAGGACAAGGACGATGTGAATAGCTGGCGTGACGAGGACGGCAAGAAGGAGCGAAAGGAATATGGCCTGAATGTCAATGGTTAGAAGAATTCCCCCTTATCAAGATGTAGCACAACTCACGATAAAAGGGTTCGGTCCCGTGCTCTCAGCCTTCTTCTTCTCACCCGGCCGAGGCTTCCTCGAGGGCCTCGCGCTTTGCGACCCAGCTGCGGGCAGACTGACAAAGGCGTAGACGACCTGGATCGCAGCGACAATCGGGAGGGAGCTATACAGAGTTGGCACGGGATCGGCTACCAATGAGCTGAATTGCGCGAGGAAGAGGCCAGAGAGAAGCACCGGCTGGACGTGTCGGATGACCTGCGCGGCAGGGCTCGTCAGGGCGTGGACGGGATGCAGCCCGTCTTTCGGCTTGCCCGCTTCAGAAGCAGCCTTTGATGATGGCGTCGACATCGTCACGGGGTCACCCAGTGGCATGGTGGGATGAGTCGATTTGGACGGGTTCGGACCCCAATCTCCAAAGTTGGATACGGGTTAATTTCGTGAGGACGGACACCCGGAAGGTCACGGCCCAGCTAAAATTCCGGAACGGCGCGTCTGGGCTGGCGGGCACCGTGCTGTCGGATCCGCCCGAGTCACATGGCGATAAGAGAGGGAGATGGTCTGATAAGGAGCACCGGATTCTTTGGACCAGTCAGCACTCGCAAGCCTCTTGCAGGGTCATAACCAGCGCGCGAACCACTGAAGTACGTATATGCACCAGCAGTGCACTGCAGAGTCGCACTGCCAAACCCACAGTGTCTCTCTTTGGATCAGAAGTAGACATCTTGACGATGTCATCTTCTCTTCTTCGGGGTTTGAAAGACTAATATCTATCGACTTGGGACCAAGGCAACTGTTAACCTTTCCCCGGATTCATCCTCGTCGGCGTACCCAGCCGGCCGGTGCCTATGGTCTGATAGCTGGACGAGATGGTCAGCACTGGCGATCTTTTTATTCGCCAGGAATCCAGGCCCCTGGGCGCACCCAATCAGCGTCCCGATTCGGCGGCTCCCGTCAGACCACATCACCCCATTTATGTTGGCAGTCGTCAGGAAACTGCTTGAAAACGCACGATCGCCCGTTCGACTGTTTTTCCTGCTGTAGAAATCCAACGCCTGCAATCCGGCCTTTGCGGCCACCACCCCAATTCCGCGCTGCGCTTGCACGCCCGCGGCTGGCGCCTATTGGGCGAGACATTCCTGTCATTCGCATTGCTGCAAAAAACCCTTGGCCCCGGCTTTTTCTTTTTCTTTCTTTCTTTGGGGGACCCGTTCAGAAGATGGGATGGCATGATTTTGCCCCGGCCTAGATTGGAAGCCTCGTTCGTTTCCCGCCCAGGCACGGCAATCTTACGGGCAGAACTGCCCGCCCATCTGCCCACAATAGGCGTTTTCCGTTGGCAATCCCGGAACCGTTTGTTAAGATTCACATATCTCGTAGGTATGCGGTCGAAAGTCGCAATTTTCTCCTTGGTATAAGATCCTAAGCAGCTTCCCGTCTGTTGTGCTCCTGTTTCCATTCTCATCATCACACATCAACATCAAAGAGTCTCTCAACTCAACTACCAAACCAACTCTCCCCACTACATCTTTTGTACGAGTGTATAACACAACTGCCTCACTCCCCTCAATCAACAAAAAAGGGTCTTCACTTAGCTTTCACCCAATTCTTTAATCATCACTCAATATGTCTCCCGCCTTCGCCGCCCGCAACGCCGCTCGCTTCGCTGTCCAGCGCAGGCAGTTCTCTCTCCTCCACAACATGCGCCAAGTCGCTCGCTCCTTTGAGCCCCATCCCTTCCAGAGAATGTCCCAGAGCGGTGTCCACGCAAAGCCCTTCTACAGTGCCATGATCAAGAAGCGTCTTGGTACTGCGGCAATGTAAGCAGCACCAACAATATCGCAGACCATTCGGACCAAAATGACTAACACTACATCGCACAGCTTCTTCCCCACTGCGATCGCCATCCTTGGTTGGCCCTACCTTAGCTACAAGGCCTTCGACGGCCGCATTTGAGCAGTCTTCTTTAATACTGTTCCTTACCATGGAATGATTGGCAACAACGAAACTGGAGTTTGAAGCTAGATTTGGGAATTTTGATCATATCACGGAGATATATGTACATATCTCAAGCATCTTACGGCGTTCGGGGGCTTCTTGGATATAGCATCGATAGAAGTCCATGCATAATTCACTTTGTTCAGACATATATCCCAACTAAATTGCATGAGCCTTCTGAAAGCCTTTTGAATGGAACTTTGAGCAACATCAGCCTTTTGCAAACCAAATATGATTCTTGATTCTATCATCACTTTGATGAACATAGTGGTATTCTGCGTCGCTTACAAGACTTACAAGAGACCCTGTGTGGCCTGTGCTCGGCAGCTCCGAGTTGCGCTACTCCACTCTTGTCCTAGTCATTCGCGCCCCTGCAGCTCCCCGGACGGAGACCGCGTCGTGTTGAAGCTGTCCTCCAAATTTGACCACTTGACAACACTCCGCATCCCAAAGCGAGCACGACGACCACGACTGCGACGATACCTAACTTTTGGGTGCTAGCGAAACGAGTCGGGCTTGACGACGACCTGCTCTCGATTGTCACTGACCATCTGCCCACGAACTGCCCCCACTTGTTGTCACCGCCAGACCAACAAACAAAGGGGTTTCCACCGCGAAACGAAACGAACACGCCGCATCACGAACGACGAGCCAGAAAACCGGCCAAGGCTAGTTGAAACTTTTGTCTTCGAATGCACCTAGAAACATGACGGATTCTCTGCACAACGCGCCCATCGTCCTGGACAATGGCTCTGGCACAATTCGCGCCGGTTTCGCAGGAGACGACTTACCGAAGTGTTACTTCCCCTCGTTCGTCGGCCGTCCCAAGCACCTGAGAGTGCTAGCTGGCGCGCTCGAAGGCGAAGTCTTCATTGGCCAGAAGGCGGCGACGGAGCTCAGGGGCCTGCTGAAGATCAGATACCCGTTGGAGCATGGTATCGTCACGGATTGGGATGACATGGAGAAGATCTGGGAATACGTCTACGGCGAGGGACTGAAGACGCTTAGCGAAGAGGTTGGTCGGGCACCGATACCCTGATAAGGTGCAAGACGCCACATACTTTCAATAGATACTAACATACCTGTAGCATCCCGTCCTGCTGACCGAACCACCCCTCAACCCGCGTAGCAACCGCGACACCGCTGCCCAGATCCTCTTTGAGACCTTCAACGTCCCCGCACTGTACACATCAATTCAGGCTGTCCTGTCATTATACGCCAGCGGCCGGACGACAGGTATTGTTCTCGACTCGGGAGATGGCGTGTCGCACGCGGTGCCGGTGTACGAGGGTTTCGCCATGCCCAGCAGCATTAGGCGGATAGACGTGGCCGGACGCGACGTGACAGAGTACATGCAGATGCTGCTGCGCAAGAGCGGCTACGTGTTCCATACGAGCGCTGAGAAGGAGGTCGTGAGGCTCATTAAGGAGTCTGTCACTTACGTCGCGCACGACCCGAGGAAAGAGGAGAAGGAGTGGGCCAACAGGACGGACCCGGCCAAGGGTGTGGAATACGTCCTTCCGGACGGACACAAGCTCAAGGTAAATCTATAGTTTACGTATGGGTGTGAGATGATGGCTAATTGTGGTTCCAGATTGGCGCGGAACGTTTCAGGGCACCGGAAATCCTCTTCGACCCCGAGATCATCGGCCTCGAGTACCCCGGCGTGCACCAGATTGTCGTCGACGCCATCAACCGGACAGATCTCGACTTGCGCAAGTCTCTGTACAGCAACATCGTGCTCTCCGGTGGCAGCACGCTGACCAGGGGCTTTGGCGACCGGCTGCTGACGGAGCTGCAACGGCTGGCCGTCAAGGACATGAGAATAAAGATCTTTGCGCCGCCCGAGCGCAAGTACTCCACGTGGATCGGTGGAAGTATTCTGGCCGGTCTCAGCACCTTCCGCAAGGTGAGTTTCTTTCTTGCCACGTTCAGTGATGATGAGATGCAAGATGCTGACTTGAGACATAGATGTGGGTGAGCATCGACGACTGGCACGAGAACCCGGAGATCATCCACACCAAGCTTACGTGAAACGTGCTCTTGTTTTTGATTGTATCGATGAAGCGGTTTCTAGATGGCGTTTCCCACGGCCTGTCCCCGTTGATAGTTCTAGAGCTGTGTTTCATCAGCCTCTGCGTCAATGACACAGGGGGTAAACGGATGAATGCTCAGGAGCTTAGACGTCATGAGTTGAAAGAGGGAGAGTGAGAGAGGACCGGCTAGATTTGAGATTACCCCGGAAAAAGAAGGCCTCCGCAGGGCCGGTGTTGTAGGCAAAGGCAGCATGTTGAGGTAATGCGTCAGCTAGAAAGTTGAGAATGATACCCGAATCTGTTGTCTCGTTGACACGTGTGTTTCGATATGAGTTTGTGTGAACTACAAAGACGCCTGAGTGGTCAAAGGTATTGAGCCTGGGTACCTGGCGTGTCTCGGCCGTGAACTAGGGATCGTTTGTGTCAGACCGTTTCTTTTTCCTCGGACTTACAACCATTCTAGACGCAACCTTATCTGTTTGTCTCACGATCTTGGCGCCGATGGGGTCCGTTTGCTTTTTGCCTTATCGCAGGTTTGCTTCTCACCACTTGATTGTCCGTAGCCTAAGCATTCTATCAGTTATCGGCCACGCCATGAGTATGCGAGGGACTGCTCCGACTCGGGTCAATGCAACGGCTTTTCGGTCAATTTTGAGGCACTGGGCCGGACAAGATCGAGATACTCGTACGTAGTTGACGTTGCCAGGGGGTTGTGTCGATGTTTGTGCTCTGCGGGCGTCGAGGCGAGAGTGCGGAGGCTAAATAATTGTGGGATTCCGCGCAGGGAGGAATCCTCATTGGAAGATACATGTTGTGCAGTCCCCGAGGCAAAGGAGGTCGGAGCAAGGAGGTCGGAGCAAGACATGTAGGTCTCTTCGTCATGATCCAATATCAACAGTATTTGTACTCGCAAGAAGCTTTGTCGCTTCTTAGTTGAGTAGACTGATAGGATTCGTCTATCTGCCTGGCCATCGAATTAACGTAGACCAGCACGAAAAACCACAATTAGAGATTGTATTTAAGTGAGTTGTATGTAACCCTTGCATGTTCTCGGTGAATCTGGCTGGACGTACCACGTTCAACTGCATATAAGAACACACACCTGGCGTCACAGTAGCGAACCATGCGTGCCACTTTTTCCCCTAGTGTTGAGCCATCTAGCTGTGCATAGTCATGTAGGAAGGGTCTATGCTGCTTACATGACATGGTATGCACGAACAATTTGTTGAAAGTAAGGTATCAAGGAAGGCATGACACTTTCCAATGTTGGTATAATAAGGATCAAGCTTTGAAACATTTGATATTGAGGAGACATCCATCCTTGGATTTGTCTCTGACTAAATTTGCTGAACAACCAGATATCTGGGGGTATTGTGTCCGCTCGCTCGCTCGCATATCATGTTCACCAGAAACAAACGCCCATAACTTTCCGCTATGCTCCCTTTTCCTTGTCTTCGCAAGTCCGAGATATTGCAAAAGAAAGGAAATCCTCTGGAATCTACCAGCCAGAGTTTCCCGAGAACCGCTTGTCATTGTTTGCTCTGAGGCACCCCTCGCTCTCCCGCCATGACCAACTCGCTGAAAGTATTATTCCCAATTGTTATAAAATCACGATCCGTGCTTTTTTTGGTTTCCATATAACTCCGTCCCTTTGCCTGTAGGGAAATTTGTGATGATGATGATGATGATGATGATGATGATGATGATGTGTTGAAGACATCTGTACAAAATGCGCTCGTGTGTATGTGTGCCTTGTCGTTCCCAAGAGACACTCAGTTCGCCTTGGAGGTGACGCGGCGCCAGAGGCTGCCGCCGCGCTCCTTGAGCGACTTGAGCGAGGAAACATCCGATGCCGACGACTCGTCGCTGAGTACAGAGGAGGCGTCGGAGCCCTTGCGCATGACGTTGCCGGCGCCGCCGATGCCAACATGGCCGACGGCGGCGCGGTCGCGGACCTCCTGGCGTTCAAAGTCCTCGTCGAAGCTGCGGACGGGTCGCTCCTGCGCCGTGTGGCGGTTGCCTGCGCCTCCAATGCCAGAGTAGAAGCGACGGGGTCCGTTGACGGCGGCGGGCTTGAGGGGCGTGGTGATGCCGGCGGCGGGCGTAGTCACGGGAGCCCGGAAGATGTTACCGGCGCCGCCGCGACCAGAGTAGATGTAGGTATTTGGTGCCACAGTGGGGTGAGGCTCGGTAACGAAGATCTGGGAAGGCATTTTTGGTGGTTTGTGTTTGTGGTTGTGATGTAGTGGCTGAGTTGTCGAGGTTGAGGGGTGAGGTGGTGGTGGGTGAGGTGTAAGTGATATGTCCACTACAAGTGTCGTCTGAACTCGCAGATGGGGAAAGCTTGTGTAAACCTGACAGGTGTATGGGGGGTGCCTTGCGTGTGTATGTGTCTTGGATATGTCAATGATGGGAAGGGAGATCCTCGTGAGACACAAGTGAGAGGAGGCCAAGGTTATTATAGGCAATGGTCCTTGGGAGGGAGGAAGAGGGTGTGTGTGTGTGGTGGTGGTGGTAGAGGGGTACTAGTCTCGCCGAGTAAAGAGAGAGCAACAAGACAAGAACAAACGGACTTTGCAGTGTCCTCATGACATGCAGAAGTTTCCCCCATGGCTGAGTGACGGCGTTGCACTCGCAAAGCGGCGCGTGGGAAATGGGAACAAGGTCTTCTTCTCACTCGAGAGACAAAGGGTACGTAGTCTACGTACACACCAGTACGCAAGAATTTTTAGCGCTGGTCAAGGCGAGAAGAAAAGAAAGGAAGGGAAAAAACCTCCCTGAAGCCCACTCTGGAAAAGTTTTGGCTTGCAAGGCGGCCCATGGTGGCTCTCGAACGGGAAAAAAACTGGAGGCGTAGACTGTCAGATCTTGGTTGCAAAGAGGAAGAAAAAACTCTAGCATGGTCCCGAGGCCCCGAAACAACGGGAGCGGAGCTAGCTTGGGCCCCAGCTCCATGGATTAGCTTGGTTTGCTGGTGTTTGTGCGGTGGAGGCGAGAGAGCTTTTTTTGCTCAGAGGTGTCGTGATGCAGACAATACTCTTTTTTGGCATGCCCATGACGGCGCGAGAGAGGGTCCATGTCAGCGGCATGCTGCATATGCTGTCTGCCTCCCTCTCTGGGTTATCGGTCTTTCAGCTCTCGGCCCTTCTTGTCGACTAATCGTGCTGTCATCATTGCTCCGAGCAACATCTCCGAGCAACATGCGTGTTACTGGGCAAAGCAAACCGCCCTTATCGGTAATAAGCAATGATGTCAAATTGGACATTTTACTGCACTTGGTTTTTCTGATAAGAACAGCAGAAAAGCAATAACTTGGGTATTCCCAAGCAACGGCCAAGCCCGTGCGATAATTCACACTAGGGCAAGCTCCAAGTACTCTTTCCTCGTCGCCCTTCTCTTCTCTCCTCTCCACTTGTTCATTCTCTGGTGGTCCGCGTGACTGCTCGACCCCTCCAGAGGCGCCAACGAGTTTTGCATCACGCGGGCCTTGGGGCCCTTGAACAAACAAGAGCTGCTAAATTCCCGCTGGTGGGCGAAAGACGCCATTCTGGAGCAATCGATGGGGTAACGCTTTGCTAACAGATTGCCGCTTTCGTCCGTAGCGCCAGCCTTGGGCGGCCTGGAACTGGGTAGGGGCCAGCTGGGCAAGTTGGGGAAGATGGGGCTAATGCAAGGAACGTGGAACGTGCTGGAGGGGATGACTGCAAAAGCTGTTGTTTTTACTGCGTGGCATGCTGGCAGCTGGCAAGCAGACTTTTTCTCCTACGGCGCGCCGCCTGCGAAGAGCTGATCATGATCGCTGCCGGCATGCTTGCTCTCCTTGCCTGGGGGCTCTGAGGACCAAACTAAGCCCCCCGACCCCTGCTAGGGCCAACAGCTTGGCCGGCCGCCGACGACGTCAAGAGTCCGGCCTCCACCTTCTTGGCGTCGACCACTCACCAGTTTCCTGGGGGTAATGGAAATATGATTGCCGCGTCTGCGATGGTCACCGGACCTCTCCGGCCCCATGTCTGATGCCACGACTCCGTTGCAGGTTGAGAGGACTCGAACAAACACGCACTGGCATGCTTGACGCTCTCGGTTCGAAAAAGTGCCCCTTGAGGGAAGGGGGAGGCAAACGTGCATGTTTGCCGTTCGTCGGTTTGCTTCGCTTGACGACAGATGCTTGTCGCATTTCGCCATCTTGTCCACCTTGGCCAGGTAGCCATTGTCCTGGCTTGCGAGAGAGAGAAAGAGAGGTACTTGGTCGTCGAGGTAACTGTGACACATTGATTGGCATCAAAATCACCGAGAGAAGGGAACGATGCGGACGGCAACCAGTGGCTTCATTTGACTGCCTTCGGAAACTGTCTTCGGATCCCGACGGTCACTTACATACGTTCTTCATCCATGGTTACAGAAACCGACGAAGCAAGCAGAGACGGCGCGGCCTGCAAAGTCATCATCCGTAGCTGGTTCTTCAAGCATCTCATCACTGATGAGATGCCCATTTTCAATCTTCCATACCAACACAACGCAAGCCTCGTCCTCAAGGTCCTCGAGGAATACAGCCACAACGCCAGCACTACCTCGACTTACACACCTGAAGGAGACCGGCGTCTTCCTCGACCTCGGACCTTGTCTCTAGTTACATATGATCCCGGAACCTCTTCCCCAGACGCCCAAGAAACGCCTTCGTCCACCCCCCTTCACCTCTACCCCGCATTCCAACCCCTTTGCTCGTAAAGAGGCGAATTCTCCAGACTTTCTTTGATGGTGCCATCCCATCACAAGCCCTCCCAAGGGGGAAGGAGGCGGACAGGAAAGTTGGGGGTTCCATTCATTAGGTAATTGGTGTGTTCCCTCAGGGCTGAGCGCCCGCAGAAACGTGGTAGAAACCGTCCCTCGGGACCGTCCTTCCCGGCCCTGGTGAGGTTGTGGGTGGTGCGGAGGAGTTTTGATGGATCTTGATCGTTCTATCGTCGTCTGACCGTGACGGCAGCAAAGAGAACTGATGCTTCGGTATTAAGTAAACATCGTTTTGTGTGATATGATTGGAGCAAGGCTTATTTCCGTGCCTTCGTTGCCGCTCCGGGCCAGCCTTTCGTTGGCTATCAAAAATCAAAGCGTCGGTGGTTTCGGCAGCTTCTTAAGAATCCAGTTCTGGGAACATCTTGTTTGATTTCTCGGCGTTCTGGTAATCATCGCCGAGGAGATGGTTCAATGGTCGAGCTCGGAGCATCAGAAGCGGTACCACCACCTCTTCGTTTCCGGGTATGTATACTCGCTCGACCGAGTTGGTTCATTCGAGGAGACGGTGTGACTGTGAGACTTTGTCAAGAACGGCGTCTTCTTTTTAACCGCATGTGGCTTTGAACTCGATCATGCCGAATTCTCTGTATCTCGGTCTGGTAGGCCGACTGCGTCTTCTCCCTTGGTATCCGAGTCGATACCATACCAAGAAGGTGTCCAAGGACACTCGTTTCAACGACATTGCCCATGCGTGAGTGAGAGCCACTAAAGGAAAGCACATATTGCGACACGCGAAGATAAACATGACTTGCGCGAAGTCATCATCGCGGCCTGTGCCAAATAGAGGCTGCGTCGCCACGACCTGTCTAACTATCCTACAATACAGCAGAAGATTGTGGTAATAAATACAGTCACTATCCAAAACCCAAACAAGCTCCGTAAGCAGCACACACAAAACGTGCACTTGTCTGACACAGCCTGTATGAATGTTACTTCAAAATGGGTAGAAAAGTTGAACATTGACAAAAGATTATGGACGATCAGGGGATTGAACCCTGGGCCTCCCGCAGACATCGCAATCAATGCAAAGCGGGCGCTCTACCACTGAGCCAATCGCCCAGCACATACTGGAATGATCCCAGTTGCTGACAATCTCCACGCTAGAGCAAAACATAAATTACGTGACACACTCAGCGACCACCGAGTTTGTTATAGCGAACATCATGATACCTCCCATTCCGGCCGCAATTAAACTGAAGTAGACACTGTTTTCCTCTACATGATCCCCCCCCTTTTTTATTTTATTTTTTATCTGTGATGAATTCAGGTGCGGACCTGGGCTGTATGTGGCCATCTGCTTGTGTGACTGCGCATAGTCCACACCTATTTGAACGAGACACAAAATAGTATTTTCATGAGTGGTGAATCTCAATAGTATATTATATTCAAGAAGATATTCATTTTTCTAAGCGTTTAGCAAGCCGCGGCTCAAGCTGACCACGAGATTAGCCTCGAAGAGCCCCTTATGGTAAGTAGGAGCGAGGTAGGCAAGTAAGCGTTGTCTTACGCCAAACGAGAGTTAGCATAGCATGCCCGTAACCACAATCTACTGAATTGCAACCTTTGCAACCTTACACACATAGACAGGTCTTCCGCCATAGTCGGAGCTTATGGTCATGGTTGCCTCATCAAGGCCCCGCTCACGGGCAGCTCCTGTTTCGCCCAGATGTCGATGTCTCTGATATGCTCGAACACGTTGAGATACAAGTTGAATTTGCCAGCTACGAATTCATGCCAATTTTCGATGTGTCGAAAGCTGCTTTACAGCCAAGCTTGCTTCTGTTTTTCTTTGACGAAGTATGGAGACCATTGATTAACCGTTTATCAATGCACATGACCAGTGCTTTGAGCTTCGGACCCTACTGATTCTCAAATTGATACACAACTTCACTTTTATTTCCACTTTGGTAGTGAGACTAGGTCGTATGCCTGCTCTCTCTTCTCAGTTGACTGGCATTGCCATACTACGTTCCTGGCATCTATTTCATGCCAACGTAAAAGGCCGGAAAGACATGGGGATTAGGGCAGTTCTGGGCTCAGTGCTTTGTTCAAAGACAAGGGGCACAAATGAAGCCTACTGGGATGGCATGTCATCTCTGTATAGATCGCATACCTAGAAAGCTTTGAATAATGCCAGAACTAAAAACTCTCTGGTTGTATGTAACTCCAACCGTAGGGCTAAGGCGTAACTTTCAAACAAATCATGAGCTACTGAAGGCAACTTCCAGTCTCGGCTGAGCCGACGAGCTTCTCTCCATCTGATATAGTTCATTCACTATGGATTTGCGAGCCGTGTACTGGAGGAGTTTCTGAGTTTACAGAGCCGCGACGTCCTCCCCAAGAAGGCCCTTCTCCCTTCCCCGCCTTCCATTACTAGGCCCCCTAGCTGATGTTGCATTGCACGATGTGCTTGCCCCCGGAGTCCTAACTGAGCCTATAGCTCGTCACTGCTCTAATGTTCCGCTCCCTCCCCCCTTCCGCTTTTCTGAACCGTCGGCACCATTTGGTGGAAAGTATGAGTGAGTAACTATACTCACCTGAATGGTGAATCTTCTACCAATTCCGCTGGCGTGGCGTCGGGCTGGATCCTCACAGACAGGCCGCTGATCCCGGACGGATTGCATCGGACGGCTGGCTTTTCTGGTCGCGCCCTCGCGTCTTACATGCTGCGGATGGTTGTTGTTGCAGTCGTCGTCTCGTCACTGCTGCCGTGATTCTCTGAAGGGGACGCTGTTGGTAGCCTCGAAAGCCGTGCGTGGACAGCCTTTGCAGCTTGCGGAGGGTGGAAAATATTCAGAGCATGAAAGACATTCGTTGGAAAGGCGTCGAATTCACTCCTCAGGCAAGCCTGCTCGATGGCGTGTCGACTTTGGTACACATCGTTGCAACATTGGAGAAGGGTCTTCGTACCTACACAGTATGGGTAGACATACATCTCATCACTCCACGGAGTCGAGGCCAAACTGCGTTTTCAACCGTTTCTCTTGTTTACACCAACACTACTTTGAAAGAGCCCCAGAAACAAAAGGCAATGCAGGATATATACAAAGGCCGATTTTCGTCTTCACTTTCGCCTTTTTTTTTGTAACAAGAAACCCTATGGAAACCCAGAAAAGAGAGCCACACCTACCCTCAGGCTTGCTCCCAAGTCTGCCTCAAATCAGACATCTAACCACATCATTTCAGCTTCAGAACGTCACATCTACGCCTGGTTACGTTTGGCAAGCATGCTCAACGCGCTACCCGCGAGAATAAAGCCTGCCTGGTCCTTGGTGACGGCGTGGTTGGTGGGGATCAGCACCTCGGAGCCATCCTTCTTCTTGACGAGCAGCTGGACCTTACCCTGGCCACCGTTCTGCAGCATCTCATACAGGCCGACGGTGCTGACCTCATCACAAGCCGCGATCTTGTCGTAGTCAGCCTCGTTCGCGAACGTCAGGGGCACGACGCCCTGCTTCTTGAGGTTAGTCTCGTGGATGCGCGCGAACGACTTGGTCAGCACGACACGGGCACCAAGGTACCGCGGCTGAAGGGCGGCGTGCTCTCGCGCGCTGCCCTCGCCGTAGTTGTGCTCGGCAACAACGAGCCACTCCTGGCCGCGCTCTTTCCACTTCTGGGCAAGCTCAGGGATCGTGTGCTTGGAGCCATCGACGTCGTAGGCGGCGTTGACCTCACCCGTCTCCTTGTTGACGGCCGTGTTGAGGGTATTAGTACTGATGTTGGGCAGGTGACCCTTGTACTTGAGCCAGGGGCCCGCAGCGGAGATGGTGTCGGTGGTGCACTTTCCGGTGACCTTGACGAGAACCTTGAGACTGCTCAGGTCGCTCTCGGGAAAGGGCGCGAAGGGCTCAAGGAAGGCAAGACGCTCCGAGGTCGGGGCGATGGCGACCTGGATGTCGGGGTTGTGTGCCTCAGGCGAGATGGCCTGGAGCGATGCAACGCCGGACTCGAAGGGGGCCTTGGGGTTCTCGAGACCTTGAGGAGCCTCGAACTTGAACTCCTTCCCGTCAGGGGTCTGTAGCTTATCCGTCATGGGGTTGAAGGTGGTCGCGCCGGCGTAGGCCATAGCCGTGACGATCTCGGGAGAAGCGAGGAAGTTCATGGTACCGGGGTTTCCGTCGTTGCGGCCCTTAAAGTTACGGTTGTAAGATGTCAGGATAGCGTTGAGCTGACCCTTGGGGATGTCGTCCTGACGCTTCCATTGACCGATGCAGGGACCGCAAGCGTTCGACAAAACGATGCCTCCGGCGCCCTCCAGAGTCTTCAGGGTGCCGTCACGCTCGAGAGTGGCACGGATCTGCTCGCTACCAGGGGTGATGTAGAAGGGAGCCTTAGGCTTTAAGCCGGCCTTCTCGGCCTGCTTGACCATGCTCTCGACCTTGGTCATGTCTTCGTAAGAGCTGTTAGTACAGCTGCCAATGAGGCCGGCAGACAGAACCTCGGGCCACTGCTCCTGCCGGATAGTGTCCTTGAAGGCGGACAGGGGAGTTGCCAAGTCAGGGGTGAAGGGGCCGTTAATATGGGGCTCCAGCTCAGACAGGTTGATCTCGATGACCTGATCATACTGAGCACCTTCGTCGGCTCTGAAGTTGAAGCTTCCCCATTTCTTGTAGCCGTCGAGAGCACGGTGTTGAGCTTCTCTGCGGGTTTGGAGGAGGTAGCGTTCCGAGGCGGCGGTGTAGGGGAAGATTGAGGTCGTGGCGCCGACTTCGGCACCCATGTTGCAAATGGTAGCCATGCCGGTGGCGCTCAGAGTCTCAACACCCTCACCAAAGTACTCGACGATGAACCCAGTTCCACCACGTACAGTCAACTTCCCAGCGAGGTTGAGAATGACATCCTTGGGAGACACCCAATCATTCAGCTTGCCGGTCAGCTTGACACCAAGCACGCGAGGAGCCTTGAGCTCCCAAGGAGCGCCGACCAAGGCCTCAACGGCATCGGCGCCACCGACACCAATGGTAATGGTCGACAGGCCACCAGCGTTAGGGCTGTGGCTGTCAGTCCCCAGCATCATGATGCCCGGGAGAGCATAGACCTCAAGGACCGTCTGATGGATGATACCTGCGCCCGGGGGCCAGAAGTCCATGCCGTATTTGCGTCCAGCAGATTCAAGAAAGTCGAAAACCTCCTTGTTCACGCTGATTCCATCGGTCAAATCGCTCTCGGCGCCCTTGGAACCCACGATCAAGTGGTCACAATGGATGCTGGCCGGAATGGCGGGCTTGGCGAGGTTGCAAGACATGAACTGCAGCAGCGCCATCTGCGCCGACGCGTCCTGCATGTTGACTCGGTCTGGGTTGAGCTTGAGGTTGGCACTGCCGCGGATGTTGCGTCCATTCTCCGTATCCGTGAGGAGCGACTCCTCAACATTGTCCAAATGGCTGTAGAGTATCTTCTCGGCGAGAGTTAGGCGCTGCTGTCCGAGGACGTGGCGGACCTTAAGGAGGTTGTCGTGGAGCCTGCGGTAGGTGTCGGGCTTGATGGACTTGGGTAGAAGCCTGCGCATCTCGGCATCTTGCTGGTCAACGTCCTGGGCGGTCGCGAAGGTCCTCCTGATCGGCAGGCATGGTGCGGAAAGGTATGGTCGCGTGCGAGTCAGAAGACGCTGCCGTTGTGTTAATTCTCGTCCCTCTAGTGTACATCTGATAGCCAAGTATCACTGACCCTTGCGGCGCCTCCAGATCGACTGGCTAGCTCAATTGGTGCCATTGTCGCTGCGCGCCTCCCTCCGAATGCTGTGACTTGTAGTGGCGGGAGGGTTTGGGAAATTTTTGGATTGTCACAATTGTCAATGCGGCTTGGAAATTGGCGATGTCGGATTCGACGAAAGTCTGGGGGAGGTTCAACAGGGTGGAGCAACCCCAAAGTGCCCCTGCACTGCCGGCTTCGCTCCGATACTGCACCAGGATAGCTGCGCCGAGGTCATACCCCTGCACGATCAGGAAACCGCTTGTGAGCTGGACCCAGGAGCTATTTACTACGACCAGACTTGAGACAGTCTAATCGTATGTCGACTTTTCTGCTTGTTACATTCCGAAGACGTAATTGATGCAAAGAAACAATTTCCCCTATCCCAGATGCATATCTATACACAACCCTTGAACTCCGAAATCACTTCGATGTATATATCGATGCCACACTTTTAGTACTTTACTGGTCGTACTCTGAGCCCTTGGTGCCGATGAAGCCCTCGTTTCTTTCTCTTCTCCGCCGGCCCATGACCTCCTTGTACCATTCAGTGAGGGTATAGCCCCAGTGACCTGCAACGAGAACGCCACTAACAACGTTGACAATCTTCATGAGGAACTGCAAAAATCCGTCTCTGGACTCCTCGACCGATAGCAGGATCGGCTCGATATCGTACTTGAAGAAGATACCGGGGACGTTGTGGTCATCAGTCTCTTTGCTCTGTTCTGTGACGGCATACTGGTTCGTGAAAATAGTGTTGGACGACGAGGCAGATTTGCCGACAGTGTAGACGGTGGGGACCACCGACAGGTAGTACTGAAACTTGTGAAAGTTGATCCTGGCGAGGTTGACGGTGCGGTCCAGGGGGTTAACCAGCGAGGGGTAGAAAGGCCCAAATGACAGCTCCGAGATAATATGCGAGAAGTTGAAGGCTGCGCAAATGGTTAGTCAAAAGTTCCAAGCTTTGATTGGATACACAAAACGCACCAGCGTGATCCAAATGCTCTCCAAACTCCATGTAGCCGTGACCTCTGGCCGTGATGTGGAAGTCACCCTGCACTCTGTTCACGTCCAAGTTACCGTAGATGCGGCAGCTGTCACCCTCGCCCCAAAGTCTGGGAGTTTTCGCCCACTTGGCCTTCTTCTTCCCGAGAGAGACGATATCGTGAACGTGCTCCTCACCGAAGCCCTCCTCCTCCTGCCATCCGGCGCCCGTCACGATCTTGCCTTTGCTGTCTCTTCCCAGGCGGTGGATACCCTTGCTGTCCACCCACTGCGACCAGTTCGTCTTGTCGCGCTTGAGCATACTACCCGCGAGGATACGATCACCCGCCGCATCCTGCACGTTGATGTGGAGGTCGTCACAGTGCATGCGCACGACAATGTCCATATTGATTTGCATCTCGTGTCCGACGCCCTTCTCGACGGCGAAGGTATGCGTCTCAGATCCGCGCCACCAACGGCCGACCTCGGTCCAGAAGAGGAAGAACGAGATGACTGCCATAGCGACAGTCCACTTGCCGCCTCCTGACGTTCGCGTCACATATTGCGGTTTCGCCTTGGCTATGAGAATGAAACCGTTAGCAGCCAGTCCTCTAGCCGGAATTGCGCTTGAACTCAATCTTGAGCAGCGGAACAGCGAGACCGAAGAGATTTTGTAAACTTACGGAAGGCATCAAATGCGCTGACGATGTTCCCCTTCGCCCCAAAGGCATCATCGTCAATGTTGTGCTTCTCGTC
Source organism: Colletotrichum incanum (assembly GCA_001625285.1). Taxonomy (NCBI): domain Eukaryota; kingdom Fungi; phylum Ascomycota; class Sordariomycetes; order Glomerellales; family Glomerellaceae; genus Colletotrichum; species Colletotrichum incanum. The sequence continues at coordinate 37,310 of LFIW01001664.1, forward strand.
CCACCCGTTCATCATGGCGGTCTTGGAAGGCGTCGAAGGGTACAAAAAAGCAATTCAAATGTTCTTGAGAAGATAGGCGACCTTGAGCGCCCGCTGGATCGATTGGAGGAACTCGGTTCGTTTTCGATCGATGTGGTCGTCAAGTTGCGATTGCTCGGAACGCAATGCTCTCGGCTTGATGCAAGTGCCCGCCGTCAAAACCTAGTGCCGCTACCGCATGCCTCGTATTTCGGTATCGAAACGGTTGAAAGAAAGAAAGAAAGAACCTGGAGGTGGAAGGAACAGAATTGTCGAAGATTGCCTCCTCGCAAACTGGTCAGATGGCTCGGCGCAAGTCTCGTGAAGTGGGAGATGCAGCAGAAAGCCTTAAGGACACTTTATCCAAAAGTTATCCGCAGTTCAGGCCCCTGTCCAGGGGTCCTTAAGTGATTGGTGCCGGGACTAGCACAAGTGGGCTGAGAGGGGCATGTGCATGGGAGCATCCGACAGGGGTACGGTTGTTTGGTCGGACTTGTAACTACAAATACTCCCTCTAAGTGACATGCCATGCAGCTTTTTATCGACATACCAAAGTCTACTCATTACCCCTTACTTTTTGTCACTATAGCGCACAGATTGAAGCTCAAGGGCTGAAATAGCTACGGTTCATTGCTGCCTAAAACCTACAAGTACCAATCTGTAATCTGTCATGAAAGTGTCGTGGAACGAGCGTCGCCTCAACCTAACCTGAAAGACGAGTAATCGGTCCTCCACGTTTACCGCCAGCAATTACTGCTCGGCATGTGTCGCCACCAACTACCGCATCACCGTCTTTATACAGGTTCCAAATGAAATCAAACACCCCTAAGCCCTGATGAAATGAGACATGCAAGGAAACCCAGAACCCCAAGGAGACCACCGAGCACTCCGTATCCAGTGGTTAAATAAAACTCAAAACACGGTATACAGCTCACTTCCTAAGTCTGCGCTGCTGCTCCTCGAGGAACTCTTCGTCCGAGGCGTCGAGAATGTCGTACTCCTCGTCAGTCATGAAGCCATCATCAGAGGCATCCCACTCGTCCTCCTCACCGCAATCCTCAAACTCTTCCGCCTCGGAGCTGGTGGCAGGGACAGACTCGGACCTGACTTCTTGGTGGATGCTAGACACTGGTGATTCCTTCTCGAGCTTAGGGAAGATCATGTTGCTGCTCTGCATCTCGACAGAAGCTTCCTTGGGCTCCTCCTTGGGCTCCTCGGCGACAGGCTTGGGAACCTGGACGCTGACATCACACCAAAGTCTGTGCCCGAACTTGAGGCCGTCTTTGGTCGTCAGACGCCAGTAGGAGATGATCTTGCCCTCGCGGGCTGGCGTACGAAGCAGGACGTTGAAGGAAAACTCCTGGCCAGGGGCTAGAGGCGCGTAGCAGACGGTAGACTCTGAGGCGGAAACAAGCTCAGAAATACCAGCAGGGTGGTTCGAGTCGACATGGCCCATGTAGTCGCCACCAACGAACTTGACAGAGCACCCAGCAGGCCATGCAACGTCACCATCGTTGCGAAGAACCCAGGTTTGCTCGAACACATGATTGGGCGGGAGGACAGTGCCATCAGCAACCGTGTCACGAACGAATACAGCCTGTAGGTCCTGCTCAGTGAGAGCTTTTTCGACGATAGGGACAGGCTTCTCCTCGACGACCTCCTTCTTGATCTCCGGTTCAGGTTCAGGAGTCTTCTCAATGATCTCCTCCTTGATGACGGGCTCGGGCGCAGGCTCCAGGGTCTTCTCAACAACCTCTTCCTTGACCGCTGACTCTGTAGGCTTCACGTCAACGACAGTCTGGGGAACGTTGATGGAAGCGTTCACAGTAGTCTCCGTGGAGCGGGAGCTTGTGCGGCGAACATTGCGGTCACCCATCTGCTGCATACGCTGGCCGTCTCCACGCTCGCCAGTGGTGGTGACTGTGACGTGACGAACAGGCGTCTTGAACTTGACAAGGGGATGAGTCTTGTTGTGAGTGTTAGCAGGGCTAGCCTCGCAGTTAGCACAGAAGTCGGTGTCGTGGCACACGGTGCACTTGTATCGGACACCGGCAATGTAGGTCGGCGCGCTGTGGGCGCGGGCACACAGGGGACCGTCGCAGCAAATGCCAAAGTGGATAGAGCGGCTGACGGCACGGCTGCGGACCTCTTCGAGAGGCTCGTAAATGGGAACGAAGCGGTGATTGGGGTGAACAAACTTGGAGTTCACGATGCAGTCAGCGCAGTAGTCCCAGTCGGGGCAGTCGAGGCATTTGTGGCGGACGCCAGTAATGTACTTGTCGCAGCCATCACAGATAGCGTTGTGGCTCTGGTTACGGCCGGGCGCCAGCTTGATCTGGATGTGGCTGGGGACATGAGCACCCTCAACAGCGGGGACGAAGGGGTGCTTGGGGTTGTGGCCATGGAGGTCCTTCTCGAAGCATGCGTGGCACAAATCGAAGTCCTCACAGGCTGTGCAGTGGAGGAAGCTGGACTCGGGCAGCTCCGTCACGCAGCAGTTGCAAGTGCGCATGCTGTACAGAGCGGTGTTGAAAACAGGGCGAAGAAGTTCACTGATGTTGGCGGGCGCCTTGGCAGGTTGCTGAGCAGGCTCATCGACCTTGGCCTTGGGCTTGGGGGCAATTGTCTCTGTAGTGCTGTTGATGATTTGGCCGTTCTTAACGATCCTCTTGATGAGCCAGTGGTCAGCACCGTAGCAAGTGATGCCCTGGTCGACACAGTTTTGGCAAAGGTCGAAGTCACCGTCATCGCAGGTAGAGCAGTGGTAGTGAGCATCGGGAACTGTCTGGTCGCAGCTGTTGCAGCACACGGCGAAGTTGGTGTTGGGGTGCATCAGAGCAGGGCAGCGACCCCAGGAAGCCCGTGAGGGTGCACTCTCAGTAGCAGAGGCGTTGGCAAACCACTGGTCGCGGGCTGCGATACCCTCAGAAACGGGGACATCAGCCAAAGCTGTCGGCACCTCGTCGTCGTCAATCTTGGCGTGCCTGCTCAAGAGAGAGGCCAGGATAGAAGCCTCGAAATCAAGGCCGGTGTCGCTAGTCGGCAATTCCTTCTTGGGCTCGGCATCGATAGTGTTGGATTGCCTCAGATCGACCAGGGGTTGTGTCGGAACGGCCTCAGCATTCAATTCCTCCTCGACCTTGGGGGTGCTGGACTCTGGGACATCTTCCACGGACACTGGCCGAGGTGCCATCTTCTCCTCGGACAACTTGGTGACGCGAAGCTTGAGTTTTTGCTTGGCCTTGGCAGCGCGGTAAAGTTGCTTGTAGACTGAGACGTTTTGCTTGTCGAGGGTAATGTACGAACCAGCCGAATCAGAGTATCTCTCGAGAACGACGTTGGCGTCAGAGGTGAGAGCAAGGAGGGAGCGGACCTATAGTCGATGGTGTTAGCCTACTCATTCGAATAATGCCGCACAGCTCAACGAAGCAACCAATATGCTCATCCTTCACCGTGTCGAAACATTGTAATGAGCCTCGAGGGGAGGACAAAGCATCGAGAATGACATGCTGATGAGCAGTGGGAGAAGCGGGATGACGTACCCTATCCTCGAGGGTGCTTGGCCCCATATCACGCAGAGGAAGCTTGTGGCGACGAGTCATGCCCTCGAAGTTGATCTTCAAGGTGACTTGCGTGTCTGGCGATGTTGCTGATGAGGACGCCATGGTGGCCGATGAAAAGCAGTCGGCGACTATGGATGAAGGGGAAACTCGCGGTCGGCCGGGCGGGGAGGGGATGACGGCTCTGGCGGGTGTTTCACTGCTGGGCGGCCACGCACGGGGCACACGAGACTCGCTCGGTCAGTGTAGAAGATGCGTCTTCTTTTCTTGCCGGAATGTCGACAGATACCGGACGGATATATGGTGCTTATCGACGATTGATGTTGATGAAAGAGGAAGAATGCACAAGGGGAAAACAGTCCGGGAGGCAGACGGAGAGGTGAACAATCCAAAGCGGATGGATGGGGTGTGGGAGAGATAAGTGAGTTCAAGGACGATGGGGATCAGTCGTCAGGTGGAGCAGGAAGGTGAGCAGACGAGGAAGGAGGCACCGGAGCAGGGCCTGGGAGTGGGTGGGTGGAGGTGGTGGAGGTGGAGAGGCCTAGGCGGATGATGCGTCTGCGTCTGCGTCGGCGTGCGTTTCTGCGTCGTCTCTGTGGCGGAAGGCACAGAAGAGTGTGTCGACCTCTGAACTGTGTGTGAGACGGGAGTTGGGAGCTACTTGGGGGACAAAATAGCTTTTCTGCAGGCTGCAGGTGACTTTTGGAGGGATACTGGAACGGTACCGGGGGGATCAGGAGCCACTTATGTACGAGGAGCAACGAGAGGACAAGGCCGCCGAAACCGTAGGTGGCCGGGAAGGGGGACCGAAGGGAAGTGGGATTTTGAGGACAGCACAGGACCAACGGAGGCGGTGGGAGGCAGAAGCACCTCGAACAGGGAGTGATGAGTGATGATGGATGGCAAAGATGGGAAAGGAAGGCGGGCAGGCAGGAAGCGGTAGCGTCACTCACAACTGCCTCTTCACGGTTCACTTGTTGCCCATCTGCCTTGTCGAGTGCTGGGACTGGCTGGGATGGTCTGGGTGTGGGCAAGTCGGTGTCGGGGATCCGTCAATGGGAAGGGCGAGCAAGTGGAGTGGGGTTTGGAGAAAGTCGAGAAAGTCAGGTCGGGAGAGAGGGTGGATGTGGGAAAAGGTACCTGCGGACACACTTGCAGCCCACCGTACCCGAGGGTTACCATTGATGGCCGTCTTCCCCAGGCAAGAAAAGAGAGGGGCAAGGAGGCACTAGCGCCCTCTGGTTGGCTGGCTGGCTTGACCACAGTTGGTTTTACCTTCCGCGAGCGCACGGAAAGAGGTACGTACCGTGCTCACCTCACCAACATGTGGATAAGGTACGAGTTCCGATTGCAACCTACTAATTGTGGTACTGCGATTGGTACAGCACCGCGCAGTCCCTCTGATAAGTCAAGCCAAGGCAAGGTGCCGTTCCCCCTGCTGTTGCTTAGGCGAGAGCGAGAAGTTGCCAAATGTTTGCTTTGAATTGGAACTTTAGGGTCGGGGAGGAACAGGGCAGGACGAGAAGCAAAAAAAAAAAAAAAAAAAAAAAAAAAAC